>RPOG01000661.1:0-267967 GCA_008086565.1 Thalassoma bifasciatum | reverse complement strand
TCTATAAAGGAATGCCACCAACGGCTGCCAGGCCTCCAAAAAGAGTTGGAGAAGCATCAAAGAGCAGTCATCCTTTAATAGGCATTTCAGACCTGTGTTCACAGGAGGGCAGATCGTTGTAAAGGTACAGCGTGTTACACGACACACCCCTTCTCTGTCTGTGTGTCTGGCAACGTGCTTTGTATCTGCTGCAATTGACCAAGTTCAACACACAGAAACAGGTAAAGTAGAGTATAATCAGGAATTATGTCTTTTCTCACTATCTGAGTCATTATAGGATCAAGTGAAACTGTCTCCTTAAAGAAACCCTGACGTCAGCAGGATGACAGATTTACATTTTGTTTTGAAGAAGACTCTCAGGTGAGGTGAGGGAAATAAGAGGTTTGCAGGTCGGGTAAGGTGACAGCTTTATTACAGGTATAGTGTGTGAAATGGAGCTTTGATTTTTGTGTCGGATACACACCCTACGTCATACGCAGCATGGATCTGATTTGCATAGACTGCATTCCTACCTCTGTAAAGCTGAGGACACGGAGGAGCAGGCCCAGACTCATTGTTTGATGTTTGTTTTGGTAATATGCAAATTTGACATGGATTGTCTTACCCAGATCAAATTGTCCAAGGAGATGGTTATAAACTACGAGTACAATGTTTTCACCCAGCAACACTCAGTTTGGGAACATACTGTCAAAAAACAGATACTAATGAAGGGGAGAGCCTTACCACTGAGTTGTATTAGACATTTTTTTAGACGCTGTAATGTGAGACTGATATTAAGAGCAGTAGCAGCTGGAGACTGGCAGCTCGACTACAGTAATGATCTGGAGAAACTTACAAGACAAGGGCACTCAGAGGTTCTCAGAAAAATCTCTGGTTTGAATGGGTGGCTTTAGATTAATTTATTTATCACACAAGCAGAGAAGCAAAAGAAAACATCAAACTCAATGATCCAGCTATTTAAGTGTGGGACAACATTCAACAAAGCATCAAAATCCTGCTTCTGTTACATTTATTGTATTTAAGACTCTTGTTTGTCTTTGAATTCACAGCATACCTAGATAATGACCTGTTTTCAGGACCTGAGTCAACATTTGGATTTGCATACTATAACTAAATAGTTTTGCGTGTCGCTCAATTAACTCAAATAAATCACTGCAAGGTGAGGTTGGGACCCATGTTTCCCTGGGGCGATCTGGCAGGTTCATCCAGTCATGAGAAGAGAAAGTCAGAGCTGCACAAAGAGTCTTTACATGTCCTGATTTAAACTGTAAGATACGTCATCAGTTTTCCAATACAGGTTTGATGCTGCTTAATTATATCATACTTCACAAATGTATTTGATTATGATAAATATTTACTGTAATTTGAATTAGCAACAGTGTTTAATGCTGCATTTGCCCATGTTGATTACTTTTTCCTCCAATACAATGAAGTCATCTCATGATAACTTGAAGGAAGCTTGATAGAGTTTGTGTTGGCGCCTGGTGGCTGAAGCCTGCAGCAGGAGCAGAAACTCTCTCTCTGCGCTGCTCAGGGTTTGACAACTGAGCAGAAAGGACTGGAGAGGTCCTGTGAGGAGCTCTCATGTTCATTCATGATAAGAGGCGTTTCGCTCACTTCAGTGTCAGGGAGATTTCTGAGTTCCTCCTGTGCGTAAAACTGATCCGTACCCACATGCGTAATGCGCAAGGCACCAAAAGCAGCTCTGTTCACCGCTCTGTTTTTTTAAAGTCTGTTTGCCCTCTGGGTATCGGTTTCGTTGCTATTTTTCAAAAGTGTGTTAATTACTTATCATGTCGTTAGAGGTGCTGGTGTGGGGGCGGGCTCTCTCTCTCTCTGCCCTGTCAGTTGTAGTCAGGTTTGACAGATGGGCGGGTTCAGGGAGCAAGGTTAAGTAGCTGCCCGCAGTGGAGCAGAGAGAGCATTCTGCACCGGGTCTCCTCTGACTCTCTCATCACCTCTCTGCCTCTCATTCGCAGGCAAAGTCGGACTTTTATACTGAGGCTAAATTTAGGGGGCTGGCCAGTGCACTGCGTCCTCATCCTGGACGCACTTCCTCGCATTGGTCTCTGCGAACGATATTTAAAAGAAAAGCAGCTCCTTTCAGACACACAGCTGCACGAGAGAGACGCAGCACCAGGCTGCAGAGGAACACGCGCTGAAGTTTTTTCATTTACTCTGGAAACTCAGTGGACTCTGGTGATTTCTTTCAGAAGAGAGAAAGACTTTTTCTTGACACTTCAGGACGTTTTCCTGAGTTTTTCAAACGCATTGAAATGGCCTTGACTGGGACCATTTTACCCTCCATCTCTACATTTGCCAACCAAAAGGAGAAATGCTGGGAAGATGTAAGTTGCACAGTTAATGATTCCACTTGCTTTGGGCATAGAGGGTAATTGACTTAATTACATAACTTGATATCATTGTTTTTGCCTGCATCGGAGTCATTTCAGAGCGCCTTACATAAAAAGTGGTTATATGAGAATTTGAGGAGTAAATTTTTTGAAAATGCTGCATATTAAAGTTTTTGGGGTAACCTATACAATCCTTTTACCTGTGCACCTTAAGGCTTTCAAATGCTTTCCTCATGCGGATTATTGTTTTTACCTGATTTGCTGTGAATACACTGTTATTTTTCGAGTTTAAAGACACACTTGCTGATCTTTCTCTCTCTCGCTCCAGAGGTGGAAGGACAACATGAGCAGCATTACGCTCAACTTGAGCAGCAGCTGCCCGGGACGCAAAGATGAAGAGGACCTCGATAAGTTCTTGGATCTTGAGTTTATACTCTCTAACTCAGCCATCTCAGACTGTGCACCAGAAACCGGGACAGAGTCATATCGGCTCCAGGAGTCTGGTTCGTCCATGTATCAACAGCAGCAGCAGCAGCCCAGGATGGCGCAGCAGCAGCCGGCCACTTACACCTCTGTGCACGACATGAGCAGCCCTCCGCCGCCGTACAACAGCCTGATGGCTGAGCTCCTACGCTCCGATGTGGACCCCAGCTTTCTCCCTGGGAGCAACTCCGGCATCCAAGGCAGATTCCTCATCAGCTCGTCGCCTTTCCAGACCTCTCAGGACCTATTCCCCGAGCACCCCAGCATTAAAGTAGAGCCCGCCTCTATGGACACTTACGGACCTGCCATGGGTCTGGTACCTCAGAGCTGCACCAAAATCAAACAGGAGGGAAACATCTCCTGCATGATGTCATACGAGCAGCAGCCTCGGTTGGCGAACTCCCCGCAGGTTCCTCTGGGAAGCCTCACGCCACCTCTCAGCCCAGACGACCTCATGAGCTCGGAGTGTCACCAGGCGCAGATGGGCAGCACCTCGCTGACGTTTCCTCAGAGCTTTCAGCCTCACCACCGCTGCGCGCCCGGGGGATTCCCTCACACGCACACCGGGATGCAGCTGCCGTACCCCGGTGCGCTCCACCATCACCAGTACCCCGGTATGTTCGGGGAGGACGTGACCATGGGTCTGCAGCAACAGCAACCAGCGTCAGGACAGCGCGTCCTGCTCACGCCACCGTCCTCCCCCCTGGAACTGATGGACACCAAGCCCAAAAGGGGGCGTCGCTCCTGGCCGAGGAAGCGGACAGCCACACACACCTGCACTTTCACCGGCTGTGGGAAGACTTACACAAAGAGTTCACACCTGAAAGCTCACTTAAGAACACACACAGGTAAGATCTGAGAGTTTAAAGTCGTTCATGCCTAATTTAGCCAAAGTATCCTATCATAACCTGCTCCTTTTGTGCCGCATTTCAGGAGAGAAACCATACCACTGCAGCTGGGAAGGATGCGGCTGGAAATTTGCGCGTTCTGACGAGCTTACACGTCACTTCCGGAAGCACACCGGGCACCGCCCCTTTCAGTGTCACCTGTGCGAACGCGCCTTCTCCCGCTCCGACCACCTCGCCTTGCACATGAAGAGGCACATGTGAGGAGGGTTTCTGCAGGAGGAGGAGAAGAAGAAGAATGGAGCTGACAAGGACTTCTATGCAACCTGATGAAAGAAATGTAGTAAACCTGTGATCAGCTAGAAGGATGCTATGCAAATATGTACACACAAGTTCCTCTAAGAGTATTAACTTTAGTGGTGCTGTGACAGCATAAACTGCCACAAAGTATGATGACACCACTTTGAATACACTGTAATACCTATAGGTTTGTTACAGCAATATTATCGGCAAAGGACTCCTAAAGAAAGGATGCCCTCCAATTATTTTATTTTATGAAGAACAACAAACCACAAAATTACAAGAGAATACAGCAAGAGATGACAGAAACAGATTCATTCTGTTGACACATTTGTAGTTTTGTTTGTTTTGTTTTCACTATGTAGCTGGTACTACTACTTGTACGGGATGCTGTTAACGGACTACAAACAACACAAACATTCCTCTCAACATGTCAGGCACATGCAGCTGAAGCAACTGGAAGACGACAAACCTTTTTAAAACTCTTTTGTAATTTCCCCGACTCATTTTTTCATGAGTGCCATATTTTGTACCGACCAAAGACAATCAAAGCTCCACGCTGTGTGTTATATTGCGAGTGTTAACAGCACATGAAAATAAGCTTTAAGACAATGTTTGCTCTAAAACTGCCTTCCATTCTCCTCAAACGCTTGAATAGGATGTTGTGTCTTTGAGTCTGTCTGTTGCCTACAAGCATTAAAGTCAGGGTCTTACAGGTCTCACAGATGTGCAAACCATCTCAATGCCACGTGATGACAAAGGGCTAAAAAGTCTTTGATTAAAAGAAACATTTTTGTGTCTTGAAGAATTATTTTTGCCTTGTGAATAGAATGTTTTTTATATATATAATGTAAATAGTTTATTTTAATGTACATAATAAACTAAATGGACAGTATGATTTCTGAGCCTTGAGTGTGATTTCGAAGATTTGAACTTAAAGTCATTAAATCAAATGTTGTTTGAGTCAAATATACTTCTACACATAAATACACATGTGGTTTAAAAGACCCACCATGTCGAGGATTCCAGCTGGGTGGTCAAGGTTGGAAGTAATAAAGATTAAGATGATAAACAACATAGTTTTTTTTTTCTTAAGAGTTAGAAATTGATCTTCTATTTTGTTAACATTACTTGGGTCATTGTGGTTTTCTTTACTGAAATAACAGAGAACTTTACCCTCTAAAGAATGAGGCTTTCTAGGAATGTGACCCAATACTTCCTCATGGACACACAGTAGAACATTACGGAGAAACGATTGAACAGAGAAAGTAATAAATCAAAGGTTAAATAAAAGATAAACAAGCTTTTCCTCCATTCAAACTAGTCAATGAAGTTACTATTGTTTCCATTAATTGGAAGTCTCTCCTGAAGATATTGTATTTTGATAATTTTTATAGTCACGTTGGGGTCAAAGGATGTAGCACAGGAAAAAAGTAATGACAAATTCTGAAAAAAAAACATGAGTTGGTTGCATTATTTTGCTAATTCAGAAGTTAAGGAAATGCCACTTTTGTGTCAGGGGTTATCTGTTGAGATGTAAGCACCTGGTATATATGAGACAGGCCAAGGTTTCAGCACCCTGCCTGCAGCACCCGGCGGATGCTTCCCAGCTGGGACAGAGCGGCTGCCAGAGCTCTGTGGCAGCTGCCTTTAAATATACATTACACTGACATAATTACAGGGGCCTAATATAGATGGTGGCTTCATAGGGGCATAGGGGCGAACCACAAAGAGTGGGAGGGATGGAGAAAAAGAAAATGAAAACCATCTCAAATAAACTGAAAAGAGCTGCTGGGATAAAGGAAAGTTTAGCAGGGAAAAAAGTCACCTCAAAAACAAGTGTTGAGGAATGAAAAGATGTTAGAGGAACTCTGCTTTTAAAACAGGCACAGCTCAGGGGTTTCACAATGACATCCTGCCCCCTCAACTCTCAGTTGTAAACCACCATTTCCTTCAAAGAAAAGAAATAAAACAAGTTATTATCTTGAACTGTCAGACTCCACGCTTTAAGAAAGTAGGCATATGATGACAAAGAGAGGCAGTGATGGAGAGCAATGGAATGTAAATTATTTGGCATCCAGCAAAGCAATGCTCCATCAAGCTCCAACAAATCCATGTTTCCCTGTATTTATGAGTTAAACTAAAATTTGAGTTCTTGCTCACCAAATTGTCTCTTTGGACTATCATGACTACAGGAGGTGTAAAATAATCTTATTGCCCCCAAAAACAATTTTTTGTTCAACAAGGATCACTTCATGAAGTGATTGGTAAAGTTTGAGGAGATTTGAAAGTGGGAGGAGTTTCAGGTCAAAACACAAAGATTTGTTTGCACCAGTAATTGTAAACACACCAGTGGGACTGCTATGATTTTGAGATGCAGGTAAACCGAAAAGTTGTTTTTCTGGATAGACTAAGAAATTGTGGGCCTTGAAGGTGCTGAGGATAGAAGATACAATGCCAGGCAAAAAATAAAAGAAGATGCCACCAAAAAAAAAAAAGTCACACATTTTAATATTTTGTTGGACCGCCTTAAGCTTTGATTACAGCACACATTCACTGTGGCGATGTTTCTATAAGCTTAGATAAGCAACTCTAGATCATAGCACTGCCCCCACAGGCTTGTACAGTAGGGACTAGGCATGATGGGTGCATCACTTCACCTGCCTCTCTTCTTACCCTGATGCGCCCATCACTCTGGAACAGGGTAAATCTGGACTCATTAGACCACATGAAGTTCTCCCATTCCTCCAGAGTCCAATCTTTATGCTCCCTAACAAACTGAAGCTCTTTTTCTCTGGTAAGTCTTACTGATGGTTCTCTTAAAACTACTCAGCTGTTCAATCCCAATCCCTTGAGTTCCATTTGCATTATGCGAGCAGAGACGCTTTCACTTTCACTTTGAACATACGTCTGAGTTACTGTTGTTGTTTCTTTGATTTGATTTGGCCAAATGTTTTAGAGATCACTGATCACAATCATTCAGGATTTTTTCAGACCGCATTTCTTCCAGGAAGACGATGGTTTCCCACCATCCCTCCAATTTTTAATTATTCTTTGGACAGTTCTTAACCCAATTTTAGTACTTTCTGCAATTTCCTTAGATTTTTTTCTCTTCTTGATGCATGCCAATGACTTGACGCTTCTCAAACAGACTAACATCTTTTCCATGACCACATGATGTGTCTTTCACCATGGTTGCTAAGAAATGAGAAGTTACTTGTTGCATCAGCTGGGGTGAAATAACTTATTTTCAGCTGAAAGATAACGCCCATGCAGTAATTATCTGATGGGAGGCTTGGACTGATTTGCTTTGCTGAATCCAGGTGGTGACTTTTTTTTGGCCAGGCAGTGTAGTTGGTAATGCATTGCAGCAGTGTGACATGCTGAAAATTGTAAAATGATAATGTTTTTCTATTTTCTCTTTCTCTGACCACTCAAAGCACTTGCAGATCACATTCAAACTGCAATCATACACTAATTGTAAAGGTTGGTTTTGGGTGTAATTCTCATCAAATAAAACAAGAGGGTCTTCAGCAAAGAAAACAAGTCAGATGGATCAAATACAACCTGAATAAAACCAGCTCATAACCCAATCAAATGTGTCTGGAAGAGAAAATGAATAAAAACAATTACCATGATCTCACAGAGTCTAATAGGGAAACAAGTAGAAGTGTCAAAAAAGTACAGAGGTGATAGTTTCTCATGAAGCTTTTCGTGGTCTCACTCTTTCACACGCTGGTATTGGAGCAGGCATCCATTTATTTATGATGACAAGAGGTCGCACATTTTTGTGTCATCTCAAGGATGGCCTTCTGCCAACCCCGAAGAGAAAAGAGGAACTCTGGCCTCCATCACAAGTACATTTACTCAAGTGAAAAATCAAACATTTTCATTTCCCTTATTTCAGCTGGGTACAGGAGGGTGGCTGCCACTGCAGAGCGTGGGAATCTGCTACCAGAGGGGGTCAGATGGTTTACATGTTGGTTTCAGAGTGAACTCAAATATTCAGCCATGTGTGAGTCGAATTCTGGTCTGATAGAGAAACCTCTTATATTTGTTTGACATTTTCATTGAGATCCTAAAGGCTCCAGGTGAAGTGAAAATACTATCTGAAAATAGTTTGAAAAAGGCAAAAAGCACAAAGTGTTTTTGCTTGTAAATAGTTCAACTCTGGAAGAAGCTTCTGTGTTTCCATGTGATGCTGTCAAAGGTTTGGTTTCCTCTTTCTGCCTCTCAAGAACACAAATCTTAATGTAAATAGATGTATGTGTCCAGGGTTTGAGATTTGTGTCTCTGACTTTTCTGTCTCTACTCATAACACATCAGGGGTGAATGGAATTTTTTGTGTGGTGCTGAAAGCCAGAATTTAATATGGAGTCCAGATTTCCTCCATCAAAACCTCACCCACCTGAGAAAACAAGTTATATCTCCCCATGTTCACAGCACTGTCACAAATCCTTCTCCGCACAGCAAGGTGAGTTTTCCATCAGAGGGCACTGAAAACTTATGTGTTTCGTTTCAGGGGGATTGGTCATTATTCTGCTTTCCAACCTTTTCCCAGCTCAGTTCAATAAAATGAGATACAAAACAGAGTGAGGGGCTTTTTCATGTCCCCTGATTGGCCTGTTTCACGCATACTTCCAGTGAGGCCCACTTGAGCTCACAGCTCACTCTTCTGCCTTAAACACAAGATATAAAATGAAATATCGCTAAAGTCCAATACAAAAAAATACACAAAGTAGCTTCTTCACTGAGTCTCACTGCTACCTCTCAATCCAAGACTAATATATTTCAGTTAGCCAGAGGCTGTAAACAAGCTCACAAGCTCTTGTGCAACAGTTTATCTCAGAGGAACTCCCCTCCAGAGTGCTTAACAGCATATTCCTCTCCAACTCCAACATAACACACTCATAAAACCATACGTGTGTGCAGAAAGCTGATACCAGAGAGGTGGAGATTAGCAGTGTTATGAGCAAATCTGATGTGAGGTCAAAGCGTCATTGAAGGGTTCAGCTGCCTAAAATTTGCATCTGAGACTAGGACTAAAATTCTTTAAAGCTTTATGAGGCTCAATGAGTTTCAGGGCTCTAAATACTGAGAGATCTGAGTGGTACAGTATCAGGACCGATGAATCTTTCCAAGCAAACCTGAGGCACTTGACCTGATATTGTATTCGTAGGACCTAGTAATGACCCTTTTCAGAGAGAATTCAGTGAAGCAGAAAACCTTATCAGATGTTTAGGAAACACTAGCTTCAACTGGAAAATTTCAATCGAAATGGAATCCCATAGCCAGGGGCACAGGACTATGTGAGGAAAACTGGGAATTTCATTCGTGAGGAGAGGATGCCCTCTGCTGGAACATGTTACACAACCACTGGGAAGAGTGGGAAACCTGCTGGAATCATGTCTGTGAATACGCAGCCACAATAACAGAGCATGTCTCATTTAAAGAGTTGGTCCTGTTGATATTTAGCTTTTCCTTCAGTTGCCTTCTTGATTCATTTTATTTGTGTCATAAAAGATGGAAAAATGGTTGAATATAGAAGAGAAGATTTGCCAATTAAAGATGCAATTTCAGCTCCATGACAATCACTGAGTTCCTTTAAAGGAGCATCAACATTTTGAATGGTCAACAGAGACACCACCCTGACTATGGAGGGAATTCTTGTTTTGACTAAGAGCGGTGTGGCCTCTCAAGGCAAACTGGTCCAGTGTAAAAGGTCAGAGGACGGAGCAATTAAAGTCACTTCCTGGAGCCAGACCTGACAGAGTGTCAGGTAACGGGGCCCGTCAAGCACATCCAAAAGAGCAAGGTTAGGACCCAACACCTAATGAGACATGTACTGAGGTCAACTGCAAGTAAACCTGGAGTCAGGTTTAAACCTCAGTGTGTTGACCCCGAGAATCATAACCTGGAACTAGAAAAGTTTCACCTGAGTATTTGGACTCTTTTCTACACACTGTATCATCGGACCAAAGTCCTGGAAGAGGTTCTGACCACCTCCTTTTGGGGGTCACATGGTGTAAACAAGCAGTAAGGAGGTGCTGGTAATGTCAGGTGCCCTAAGTTGAAGTTCAAGTTGAAAACTGCGAGTGAAGAGACATAGTCTGTTCATCAGCTGATTGAAAGTTTAAGACTAAAGCTTGTAAAAGCTGAAATCTGCGCAAACGTGGATTTAACATCATTTACTGTCAAGCATTGGCACAAAGCTTTCTGTCTTTGAACATGGTTGGATTGTTCTGCTACAAAAGCAAAGTCTCCCGCAACACGCCAGCGTTGCTGTGGTTGGACATAGTAAGACAGCCATATTGAAATTTTTCATAAGAGTTTCAGGACAAAAAGTCAAGTGGTAGACCCAAAAGCAGTTCATCATTTAGGACATTGAAAGGTGGAAGAAAGTTTGATCCTCTGATGAGTAAAATTGGAATTTGATGGTCCTGATGGCGTTCAAAGTTACAGGCATGACAAGGTGATCTCACTTTAGACATTTCCTACGCAGCACAGTGGAGGGGGCACCAACCTGATATGAGCTGCTTTTTCCTCCAGTGGAACAATGGAGCTTCAGGTTGTGCAGGGGGTGTCCTTCATGATAGAGGGCCCTGGTCTGTGTGCTAATGAATGTGTTTTTAACAGGGGAATGCTGTAGCTCACAATGGCTGCCTGACAAAGGAATAGGTTCACTCTTGAGGATCATCCTGCATGTTTCCCTGATCTAAATCCCATTAAGAATATTGAAATTAACAAACCTCGTTGCTTCTGGCATTCAACGTAGTACTGTGATTTGCTACACACACATACACACACTTTGGTGTTAAAACAAAAATGTGTCTGGTTTGAATATCATCATGGGATTAAACAACTGTGTAGCCAGATCTGACTGAGTACAGCCTGATTCAGAGCTGCTCGTGTCTGATATCTCACACAGATCTAGTATTTGGCCAGGTGAGTTGTGTTTGGAGAGCCTGACCAGTCTGAGGTCATGAGTCAGAGGCTTAATTTAACTTCATGACACTTTCCCTCAAGTCGAGTTCCTCCTCTGTGGAAATTTCTCCAATAATCAAAAGTTGATTGCAAACACATAAAACTAGTTCTGACAAACTTTAAAGTAAGTTTGAGCTGAAAGGAAACTGTATCTGATTTCAAATTCATAATACCAGATGACACAGAAACTCTTTCCAGGAGTTTCCAAGCTTTCCAGGAAACATGGACTTGAGAACTGAAGTGTTTTAGATTTAAACAGGAAGATTATGTTGCTTATCTTACAATTCCTTTTTTGAATGACTCAGTATAAACTTGAGTTTGTTTGTAAGAAAATTAACTGATAAACTTTAGGAAGCAGAAATGATAGACAATTGTTTTTTTTTACATGCAGCTTGACTTACTTTCAATCATGCAAGGGGCAATCCACTTTTCCATGAATCATGCTCTTAGTAAGATTTGCATGTTTCCTGGTAAAAAAAAAAAAAGTTTAAGCAGTGAAGTGAATTGTTTCATACTGATAAGGCTGATAGTGAAATCATTTTGGTCAAGAACAGAACAAGCAAAGACATCCTGCACAATTGTGAAGCAAAACCAACGTTTATCCTTCAATTCTCTATGACCCACATTCCCAGTTAAGAGCCAATAGGCTTTTCATTTCCTCCTCTCCATTACCATTGGGTAAACACAAACCTAGCGAGGAATTTCCTGTTATTCCATACGGAGATAGTTAGCATTCGCCAACATAGCAGCTTGCTAGGGTTTCAGCTAATACGTAGAAATGGGTGCTGTGTTTGCTCAGCACACTACACAGCTGTATCCTTGAAATGTAGCTGAGGATAATTTAGTGCACATTGAGGATGTCTGGGAGGGATGGAGTTGCCCTGTCTGCTTCAGAGTTAAGAACAAGTTCAAGAACAACTTTCTTTTTTTTACATGTAAAGTAGAGAACTCCATCTCTGGCTACAGTAAACGTGCTTTACTCCATTTTTCAGCATGAACTTTATGACTGGAGGATACTGATTTTCAGTACAGGGCCTGAAGAAGTACACTATCAAAGCTTGAGTCACATTAAGCAAATACACATGTCATTGATACTGTTAAAGCTTAAAGGTAGGGTCCCAAAAAATGAAATGTCACCTTTTACAGTAGTAATCCTGCTCAATTGTCATCTAAGGGGCTCTCAGTGTCTGTTTTCCTCAACCCCCTCCTCTGCCTGTATGCTGATGTTTTGGTTGTCTTGGGACATTTCTAGGAATGTCCTACTAGGGGAGTAGGCGTGTTGACCAGCCAATCACAGTGCACCCATTGCATGAGTAATTTTGCGTGTTGATGTTAGCGAGTGAGAGAAGCTATCCTGAGCAGCTATGATAGCAGCTGTAATGCACGAGGAAAGAATGACACTATATTTACAGGATACCTCATTGACCTGCAGGGAGTCAGGTGTACAGCTCTTGAGTCTCTCCCATAAAGAAACACAATGCTGCAGGTGCTCGTAGGGCTGGTGAGTGTGTTCATGTAGCTATGGCTATTAGCTACAATTGGAGGAAGTGAGCGTGCACTGCCGCTGGCACAGGAGCATATTTTTTATGTTGTGTTAATGAACAATAACAAAAATTCCTGCAGACTCTACCTTCAAATTCAAACAATTTTTGTCTCATAAAGTACAATAAGAATGAATGAACCCAACCAGTGCACGAGTCACAATACTAATGTATTGTGAGATTTGAATATTCTTTGATAAAACAACACAAAAATCATCTCGAATTTACCACACTAAGAGTATAAATTGTGGGAATAATTTACCACCTACCACCACAAGCTTTTGGATCTTAAACTTGGAGGATAAACTTTTTAATATTAAGATTTTGGAGTACCACACCTTCAGTTCTCATCTTTGCCTCTCATTTGTGTTCTTTCATTGTTAACTTTATAGAAAGGAAGCAGCAGTCCATTTTCATTCAACTGAAATGTTTATTCTAGTAAACCGTACAGAGCATGTTGAGAGGATCACTGTTTAAAAGAAGTCAGCATCTGTTCTCTCCTCAGCTATTAGTGTAACATCAGCAACTTTCCAAATAGTTCCTCATCAGGTTAACTCTGTCGTTTTCATCTTCCATTTTATAAGACAAATATAACAGACATGATACTATACAGACTGTTTACATTTTGTATGCATCTTAATAAAGACAGCTCAGGTTATTTCACCTACATGGGAGGAAGGAAATCTGAGGGTGAAAAACAAACAAAACAAAACAAAACAAAACAAAAAAAAGCTTGTGAGAAGAAAAAAGTGAGCAAAATGTAAGAAGCCCCCCAAAACAGTTCACATTAAGCATTAGTATCAGTAAAGACAGAATTCAAAGACCCTGTATCAAAGGAAATATCCACAGTTTTAAGATAAAGTAAAATGAATATAAAATTTAAGGAAGTATTCAGTTTGAATTTTCTTAAGCTGACATTTTTGTTTCACTGCTAAGATCGATGATAATTTATTAAATATAGATTATCAAACATTGTCTCTAACACCATCTTCCCTCCGTTTCCATTGAAAGTGATTGGAATGAGAGGAATGCAGATTCTGCAGCCACTGGAATGAAATGAAAACATGAACTTTCTTCACAAAATCAAGACAGAGGAGTGGATGGTTGTGGGTGCATAAATAATCACATCCAACACGTACTCTACATATCAAAAACTTTACACTGGTTTGACAGGATACACAAAACAACAATAAAAAATAAACATTATCTATTGCACAATGGAGGTGTCAGATAACAAATACAGTATGAATGAAGAGAACAGAGTTGGACTCAGCACACAGACAGGTAAGAATGAAAGGGATGTAAACAGAAACCTGTGATGAGGAGATGGAGGGTCACAGCTCACTCAGGCTGGGTTTTAGGTAACAGTAAAGTGTCTGAAAGTGCTGAAAGGTGCCAACAGCAAGTAACTGAATCGACTGAAAATGTTGAATTTTTCATATCAGGTAGTTTCTGAATGGGCTCATCTTCCTTGACTCTTCTTTTCTATTCTCTAATATTGAAGCACAATGTTACACTCCTGGAAGGTGAATGTGTGATATTTCACTTGACTAGATAGTAAATATGCAAAGAGATACTTTTGCGTTCTGTGACACTCATCTCCAATCAACATGACAGATTCCTGTTTCCATAGTTCACATTGAGTTTGCCTCTAAATGCAGCTGAGCCATCAGGCTGCCATTTAAACCACAGACCAACTTAAACCATGTTTAAGGAACCACAGCGGGTTTTTAAGATCAGGTTCTTCTCTTTTTCTCTGCATGCTGCCCATCACTTTACTGTTGACTACTGTTGGCACTTAAGTTCACTCGAAACTACTTCGGAGGGAAATGGTATTTCAGATTAAGCTTGTAGTTCAGTGCTGACAACAGGCCAGCACATTAGCAGTATGGCATACAATGTAGCATCCATGATATCAGTCAGAATATATCTAATGATCTTCAAAAGGGCTTATGTCTTTAGTATAAAGGAGCAAAGAAGGAAAAATCAAATAAAAAACATGCCACAAGTATCATGTTGGCTAATTTGTTTGGAAAGTTCTGAGGTGAACTCACAGATATCACCTGACAACAAGCTAGCTTATAACCTGAAAGCAAATAGCACCAAATGTGTTTATATAGAATGGCAATAAAAAGAGGAGAAGTACTTCACATATCAACATTTCATTGCGATGTGATGGGAGCATGGCAGGGATTCAAAAATGATACCATGTGATGACTCAGGAGTAGATAGAGGCTCAACAGGAGGTTTTATCAGTCAACAGCTCACACCAGGGGCACTGCTCCCCTAAAGGTAAACAGTTTGTAACTTCTACAACAAAGTGAAAACTCATGATATGTAAACATGACCAAAAAATGGAAGGGAGAGGCAGTTCATTTCTAACTGGCAGAATCAGGAGCTGCTCACAAACTATGACTTGAGACTTTCTAACCAGCAAGAGAGGCAGTTTCATGGCAAGTGGTAAATAGTGTTCTGAACTTTCATATTGTTACCACTTAAATGTAGCCAGAGGGTCAAATACAGCCTTTAATAGCATGAGGTTAATTTTGTCGTACCTGCAAAAGCCTTCTTAAGGCTGCCGTAACCCAAAACCACCCGTCTTTGCAGTTACACAACCACTTTCATTACAATATGCTTGTGCATTTTATATGTATATCCAAAAATGTAACATGTTCTCCATCCAAGATTACCTTTGATACTGTGTAACTGTCCTTTACCATTTCCAGAATTCCCAAATATGTTCTCTACCAAGTTTAGTACAGAAACCAGAGTAGCAAAAATCTCCTTTGATTTCTATCAGGCTTCTCTGTTTCACATCATGACAATCTTGAGATTCAAGCACTGTAACTGACAATTTCTGTCCTTAATTATGAACACTCACATTTTGGACAAGCTTTACATTTACAAAGAAAATTACAAGTATGCGCTTTCTTTATGATAACCAAGTTATGGTTTTGAAAATGAAAACTATGTTCTCCTTTAAAGTGACATTTAAGAGAACATAGTTTCTCTGAGCAGAATCTGATGGAAGAGCAAGCATGTGGCGAGGACAAAAAAAAAAGAATCACCAAAAGTGTTTTTTCTCGCTCGCTCACTCGTTCAACACAATCAGCCACTTCAAGTAAAAGAGAAAGGTCAAATAAAAACGTGTTGAGTGGTTATGCCCATGTTGGAGCATTAAACTATGACACATCAGAAATAGTACTATTTCAAAAATCCAGCCATCATCACCAGATTTCAGTTCCAAACTTTTCCAAACACCCTGCAGCTTTGTTGCTGGTCTGTAGAGCACTGGAGTGGCTAATACTTATCTACAAGTCATAGCACACAACTTTCATAATTAATTGGATGTTCTTTTAAAACAAAAACATGTCAAAGTAATAAAAGAATAACACACTACTTAAATAAAAGCTGTTAAAACCTTCACTCTCTCATAAGAAAACAAGGTTAAATGTTAAAATAAAATAAAAAGTTTTCCCTCATCTCGCTTTTCATTCGTAGGATGTGGTATGACATCACAGCATCAGGATCAAAGCACAGCTGTCAAGAAGAGGCATAGTTAGCTCTGTTTTTTTTTTTTTATATTTACACTTAACAGAGAAAAGGTACTGCAGGGTGTCACTACAAACCCTTACAGTACTCTCTTCTGGACAATGAAAATATAGCTGTACAATTTTGTTACTGTTGCTCCACAGGATATGCTGACGTTTCAAACCGTATTATCATTGTCAGGTACTTGTCACATTAAAGGGAACCAGTGTCATGGATCTTCATCAGTTTTTCTTTAACACAGCAAAAGAGAAGTTTCTTTTCTATCCTCCCAGCATACAGTAAAAGGGAAATGTAAGAATATCAGCATAGAGTTGGTTACAGATTTTCAGTTTCACACAGGACGAGCTATTGAGACAGAGAAGGGAGTGTCTTCGCTCAGAGTAAGATTCAGTTCGCCCTGGACGACAAGGACAGAATAATCAACAGGCTCCTGTTTGTTGTGTAGTTTGAGTTGAACTGTCTGAATCTTATCTGTTCAACTATAGGAAACAGAATACAAACAATAATTGACCTCAAAGTTTCACTAAAAGATTAGTCATCAGTGTCTTCAACCTCTGATTCTTTCACTGAGGTTTTCTAACTCAAGGTTTGGGTTTAGACTGAGCTTTGAACTCATAATCTCAAATCATAAAGCACTTTGAGGCCTCCATCATTTTATATAAGCATTTTGATTCACTGGTGCACAGTATATTTCCCAACAAACCAGGGATTAGATGAGTATCACAAACTACAGGGCAGTAAATGTGGAGCCTGCTTCCCTCCTTGAATGTCTGAGTTTCCAGCTTTGTGGACTTCAGGGCCTGGGTTTGTCATCGCATGATTGCTTGGGGAGGGGGTTATAGGAAAAGTTATACTAGGAAAAATTTGGCTTCATTCATCTATAATGACATGAAGAGTCTGCATCCAGATTAGTGAAAGCATTTCCTTCAATAACAAAAAAAGGGGTGGGGGTTGTACCTTAAAAATTCTCAATCCTGAGTGTAAAATCCAGTCTTCTCCATCAACAAACACATGTGTAACACCTCTTTCTGCAGCATACTTACCAGCAAAAAAAACTCAGAACTAAATACTGATACAATCTATACCATTTGTCGCCAAATGATATATCCATGTCATTGCAATACATCAGCAACAGAAGTCCCTTTAGATAAATACCTTGGCAGTTTGGATTAGAGCGTTTTTTTCTGTCTTTGAAACACAGCACACTGAGATTCAAACTATCAAGGTGTTTGTCTGTCAGCAACAGTCAACCATCCCACTCAGTCCAGTGAAAGGATTCTTTTCAGCCACTATAGTGCGTATACACAGTGCATCTGTCTGTTGTCATGCAACCTCTTTGTGCATCCTCCTATTCTTCTTCATTCTTTGTTCTTCATCTCTATTTGTCGGCACAGAGATTTGCAGTGACGAGTTCTAGGTCCTTAGATTTGCAGGCAGAAACCAGACAGTTATAGTGTGTGTGTGTGTGTGTGTGTGTGTGTGTGTGTGTGTGTGTGTGTGTGTAAATATTGGTGGTGCAGAGCTGTGTGTGTATGTGTGGAGCAGAGTTTGTATGAACACTTAAAAGTTAGTCCAGTGATGTGCTTGGTGTCAGTCATGTTTGTCTGTACGTTAGCCTGTCTACACGCTGTGAGTGGATTAAGGTGTCAGAATCCATGTCATGCGTTCGACATCTCCGCCTTACTGAGAGCAATCGCTAACTCCAGGTCCTCCTGCTCCTGCTGTCTGAGCCGCTTCAGCCGCTCCCGCTCAGCTCGCTCACTCTCCCGCTTGGCCCACTCCATCTGCTGAGCTTCGTTACCAAACTGAGACAACGGGAAGAGAGATAGAGACAGAGAGAGAATATCGTCAATTCCTTCAACAAAAGTCTATTCTAAAACTGCCAAGAAGAAGAAAAAACATCATTATTTTTCAAATTACAGTTAAGTAATCCAGTAATGTTATTTTCTGTGGAAAACACTTCATGAATATTTATAATATTTTAGTGAATTATACTATGAGCTTAATCTCTTACCTTGACTTTTTCAGGTCCTATCAGAGAAGTGAAAGAAGAACAGAGTCATTACAGGCCAGTAATATCACACAATATCACAGTTATTTCTCCTAATCCTGCCCTCTTCCTGATCTCTTTGACTTCTAACAGACAGATAGTTAAGGTTTTGATGTACGTCAAAGCAGGTGAATAAATGTTTTCTTCCTTTGACTGGCTGAAATAATGTGGTGCATTTATATTTTTGCTATTTTTAGGATTTTTTTGAAAGATTTTCGCAAATACTGTCAAATATTGTCTATGCAAACTCAAACTTTTGCAGAAGAGGAACCTCTCTATGAAATGATAAAGATAAAGTTGACTTGGCTTTAAAATAACAATAGAGTAGTGATAAGTAGTGATATTCTTCATATCCTGTCAAAAAGGAAAAATAAATCTAAGATCACTTAAGGGGGAGCGCCCTGATCTGCTGTGTCAGGTGGAGGAATTAAAATAAAATAAAACATGCATTTCAGACAGGGTTTGCTGAAATTAAGTGGCTAACGGATGAGTGATGACTGTTTCTTTTTGGAGTGAACAGCTCCAGTCAGCCAGACAGACAGTCAGAACAATTTTCTGTCTCTCAGAAAACAGTGATTTTCTTCCCAAAAAGTGATTATCTGTCTGACATGTGAAGTGTGCAGAATTTTGATCTTACTTAGAGGATTAGTGTGGGTTCCTGTGCTCATTTGCTCATGGGTAACAGTGGGTTTGTGCTTGTTTTTATTTGTGTAGTGTCAGACTCTACTCATCCAGACTGAGTATAATGCCAACACAACACAACACTGATATTAAGCCCGAGCATCTGTGAAAGTTTGGGGAAACCCGAGCACGTTCATTATATTCTTCCTGCTAAAACTGACAAACAAACCTTGCACAGGGCCAACGCCCTTTCCTGTACTCTGATATATCAGTTACAAGTAACAAAGCGATGCAATTAGCAGGCCTGGATTTTTTTTAACTGTGGGTTCAATGTTGTGGCACATTGGTGAGTGTGGGCAGGTTATTGTTCACACAACGGAGGTGAAAAAGCTTGAAGGTGTAAGATTTTTTAAAAATGTACATTTGCATAATTACCCTGGGAGTTAGAAGGGACTTTAGTGAGCAGTTTCACATCTCTAAATCTCTAAGACAGGAAAATATTGGCCAATAATTGCAATAAGATTTACTTATCGGACTCAGGAGTTCTTTGAGAAAATCAATAGTAAGGAAACTTTCAAACCCAATGGCAATAAGCTTGACCCTGATTATTACTCCTGATTTGATGGTTTAAATTGTACTTAGGTCCTTACTTGTAGCTCTGATCAAGGTTAAAGACCTTGTGTAAGCAGTAGCTAAATTTGGAACTGGGTGCTACACAGTAAATGCTCTATAGGTTTGTGTTTGCTCTGATCTGGATTTGAGCTGCACAACATTACAGCAGTGCAGGTGTAAATTCTATGGTTATGTGAGACACAAACACTGACTGCAAGCACAGCCATGGGTTATAAGTGGATTTGAGTGACAGGCTGTATTAGAGTGAAATGAAGCCTCGTACGTAGAAAAATCATGAGGAATCAAAAGTTGTGAAGGTGTTAACCTTGTCAGGTCACATGACTGGCATCCCACATCCTGGGTTGTGACTACTGTACATGTGCATCAAATGAATTATCGTTCAGCTCTAGTCTCGACATCAAGAGTTAATCTATCTCTCACAGAATTAGAGACGGCAGAGCATGAAGAAGTATTTTCAAGGGCTTTACTTGTTGTTGTAGATGGTGCAAAGGGGTCTTTGCTGCTGAACGGGTCCACCGGTCCCTTTTTACTCTGAAATGGGTCAATGGGGTCACTGCCGAATGGCTGAAAAGGGTCACATGGTTTGGAAGGGTCAGCTGTGCCGGACATGCTCACTGGTGTACTTTTACCTGGAGACAAACAAGACAGATGACAGTATCACTTCAGTGAAGGAAGTTTCACTTACCAGGCAGTTTCTATATTCTCAGTGAAACTCTAAATATTTCCAACATCTTGATGCATATTTGCTCAAACTTGTCTTTTGCAAGCAGAACTGATGTGAAATTCTCACTTAACAAGAATACATGATGAGTGATTCAAAAGTAAAAAGATAAAAATCTCAGGATGAGGCTTTCTTGAGAAATAGCTGAGAGAGTAAATATGGCTTTAGGTCTCATGAGACTAACCCTGTGAACTTTGCTGGCTACACAGGATCTGATTTGATTTGCCATAGATTAAAAAACACTAAATTCTCTGGTTCTCACAGTCATGCCCACACCCTGTTTCGCCTCCGATATCATCTCAAAGATAGGCACCAGGTTTTGAAAGCCGCAGAAGTTTCAACTCCCCACACAAGTATCAAAACAATTCATATGAAGTCCCCACAGAAAATGCAGTGCTTCTTCCTCCTGAGAAAGGAAATATATTAAAACAGCTGCTATCAGACAAAAAATGTGTGGTGCAAAACAACGGCACGAGCACTTAACCAAAAGTGGTATCCCATAACCAACAGTGCCTTTATCAATGGTTTGCTGGTAAATCACTTGGTTGAGTTTCTGCCCACATAACCAACTGTTGGTTTGCTGTTACCATCAAGACCAACGGACCGATGCAGTTCATATGCGTGGCTTAAACATGACCTTTCACTTTCAGAGCTAAATTCAAATATATTTAAAACAACTCAAAGTAATGTGAAAAGTTAACTTACAAAGTGCCTGCAAGTTTTGATCCTTTCCTAATCAACACATTACATCTGATTCTCACATATTAATGATGTATTTTACTGTAATGTCAGCTTCTAGCATGAACACTGAGTTAAAACTGAGCCTGGCAGAGGATCGTGGGAACGTTACCAACACCATATGTCACTTACTTAGGTGTTAAACCGCAGAATCAGTCAAACCGTTGTCATTCAACCCTCATACGTACTGACTCCTATTACCCAGATAAGCAAGGGTGATCAGGGTGAGCAGTTCATGTCACACTGAAAACTGCATGCCTGACAATCAGTTATTTTCCTCTTTCAGTAAACTCACACTTGTGATACCACAACAGAGAGCTCCACCCTGTTTTAAAATAATCCTCTGCAAACAAGGGCAACTTGCAAAGTGTAGTACGTGCACCACTGGAAAAGAACCGAGCAGAAGCATTTACCACAAGATGTGCTGCTTTATTTGTAGCCATGGCCTGTTCACACTCTATGAGGTGATGACAGAAAGTGTTGGCAAATGTCTGTGTGTGCAGAAAACAACTGAAGTGAATTTATGGAGAAAGAAAATTGTACCACTGTCAATAACACTGGTTTCAAGTTAAGGTCCCT
Source organism: Thalassoma bifasciatum (assembly GCA_008086565.1). Classification (NCBI taxonomy): domain Eukaryota; kingdom Metazoa; phylum Chordata; class Actinopteri; order Labriformes; family Labridae; genus Thalassoma; species Thalassoma bifasciatum. The sequence goes on along the minus strand of RPOG01000661.1, from coordinate 246,566 downwards.
CAGTGTGCAAGTTTTACCATCTCTAAACCACTCACCACGTCAACACACATTTGCTGAAGAAGAAGAGAGGAAGCAAGTCAGGGTGTGTCTAAAAACAATAACCCAGTAAACCACAACTCATTCGTCTTACAACATCACCCTCACGTGTACCTACAATCAAACATCAGGACGGCATTGTGTTGAACAACCATTTGCTGACAAAGAAAAATCTTTGGGGCACTGACGAGAAATTTAGCTGTACAGAGAAGCAGATTTTAACAGATCTGTCACTTTTCATGTGGGGTAATTAAAAACAGAGAGAACAGTCATAGTATGGGCAAATGGAGCAGGGACCTGCAGGTAACTGATTCACACAATGAAGAGTCAAAGGAAAAAAGAAGACACCCACAAAGAATGTATTTATTTTAATATTAACAAAATTCATTGAAAAAATTAAAGGGCTAAAAAAGGAAGCATTCAACCTGAGATTTGTTTCTAAATCAAAACTAAGGTTTAGTGAATGAGCACAAAAATGTGAAATAAAACATTCCTTAAATCCATATCTAAATCTATTTCTTCTCCCAATGTTGTGTAAAACTGCACTTCAGTTTGCAATTGGCCAAGACCTGTTAGTAGTGTAAGTATTAATGAAAGAAACTGGTGTCAAAAGTTCCAGAAAGATGATGAACACTTGCTCAAAAAAGGGTGTGACAGAGCAAGCAGAGTTTTAATACACTACTGCACTTTCTACTTGAGATATGAAACCAATCACAACTGACTGCTGTTGAGCAGAACAGTTGATGTGTCTGATTCAACTAGAAGGTTTCCATCATTATAGCAGAGAATTCACTTATTTCTCAAGATGTTTAATGATAAAGATCATGTGGAAGTGAATTAGGCCAATTTGGCATCAAAAACATCAGCTAAGAAGCAGAAACCTTTAACTTCTGGGACACTAACAAAACCCAATACTGTCACTTTTATAGAATAATACACATCAGTTATTTTCACAGTTGCTTGAGTTGAAGAATGCCCAGAGTTTATAGTGTGTGGCAGCAGCAGTTTGACTCGCTTTAATCTCCGTACCCACAATGACATTCTTTCCTGTTGACAGATCAGTCAAGAGGAAAGTTTCACATTGTGCTCACTAAAGTAAGAAAAAATGTGCAAGATTCTATGTTTTGATATTACTTACAACTTTGCCTGATATCACAGATGCTTATCTTGATATTTTTCCAATTGTCAGAGGGCAAAACAAAAGTTCAACAGCATTAAAAACCATGTATCCCTCTCTCTCTTTCTTGCTATATTTCTGTTATGTGATACAGAAAAAGCAGCACTTCCCTTTTTGAGCTGACCACAGTCGCAGTTTTAACCGTGCAATGGTTGTGCTGCAGGACAAGTTTTTAAATGTATTTTCTGATTTAATTTTGACAGCTAGGTTATTTTATGCAACTTCTAGTTGTAATACACTGTTGCTCAAATGTAGAAATAACATATTTCACCTATTCTTGTGAAAAGGTTGTGAAAGTGTGATTTATTAAAGATAAAGTGTGCATCTTCTCAAAAATAAATAGATAAATTTCTCCTAAATATCAGAGCAGAAGAAACAGTGGTTGACCTTTGCAAATCCTCATTTCATGCGAAGAGCAAGGGGAGATTTTATTCCCACTTTATCAGAATCCATCACCTAATTATGCAGTTTGCACATTGAACAAACTAATTTACAGTTACATGGTACGGAACCTCTTTAAAGCCAAGATGTTAAAGAGATGTGTGTATTTTCACACAGCTGCTGTATGTGTTACTTTCATTTTCTCAAGAAGCCAATCATTCTCCAACAGTCACTCTAATCTAGCACTCACCACTGGGTGGTTTGGGTCTGGGTGGAACGCTTTTCTTTGGTGGCAGAGCTGGTGTGTCGTTCTTGCGGCAGAATGGGTCGTCCACAAACACAGACTTGAAAGAGAGAGGAAATGCGTTTGGTTGACATAGTGTTCAACAGTGATTGCAACTCGATCAGACAGACAACAACAAACATCGTGTCTGGCTCTGAAAATGTCATTTTTCATCTCATTTTTAGATTCAGGAAACATCTCACTTTAAAACTATGAAAAAAAGGGGAGTATGGTAAACAAATTTACCCATCTGCTCTCTCAAAAAGTAAAGCTGAATAAAAGTTGAGTCCTGGCAGACCAAATAGGAAATTTATTGTTCAGGTTATGCAATGAATTTTTAGCCTCTGTTACCTTCTGATAGTCAGGCAGCCAGCTGGCTCTGCCTTCAAATGGGTCTCTGGGTTTTGACATGTGGCTGAAGTCTGCAAATCCGGAGGAGCTGTTACTGCTGCTGCTGAACGAACTGCTGCCAAATGGGTCCAGTGTGCCAAAAAGATCTGCAAAAAACAAAAAAAACCCCTCCTGTAAATAAACTGTACTTCATGAGTTAATTCCTATCCTCTAATTACTGAAGAGTATCTTCAATACATGGCACATTCATATATTGACCATAGATTCATACACTGATGAAACAGGCTCCACTCAGTTTGAACAAACCCTGTTTTACATATAAACTCATTTCATTCTGGCCATCGCAGCCAAATGGGGGCAGCCTGAAGACTGGACTATGCTTTCCACACGAGCATATCGCACAAAAATTGGATATGTGTTGGTGTCCGTATCCAAACTGCAGGGGCGGTGTTTTGCACATAGATGTCTATAATGGCAAACAGCAGTAGCAGAAGTTTGTATTTGTTTAAATAGTTTCACAACACTTTTTTTGTCCATCCCTCTTTCCTACTGAGTATGGCAGCAAGGAACTGCTGAACACACAAATTGTTTGTTGCCATGTTGTCATTGCGACTCTGTCAAGCCGTTACAGATTTTCTGAGGTGCAAATTTTAAAGTGAGGTCATTTGTCCGCAAAGAGTCGTGGCCCTCTCAGACTTGTCAAGTTAAAACCAAGCTTCAAGGTTTGTGTCTTGCCCGAGGAAACTTTGGCACATAGACAGCACAACCACGGCACAACATTCAGTCTTCCTTAAACAAAATAGATAAGTTAAGATTCCTGTCAGATAGTGTTGCAGATCCTGTCAACCAAAGTTTTCATACATACATGTACTTTTCTAAAATATGCGTTTATCACTCTCGCGTCACAGAAATAATAAAGATTGAAGTTTATTTTTATGTTTTGTGCATCTTTCTCTTTGACTGTAACATCTTAATTTCTGACACCACAGTTCACATCCCAATAACAGCCCGTTCAACTGTGGAACGAAAGTATCCATTACATGCACACGTGTCTGGCTGAACCAGTCAGTATGAATGTTATGAAGCTCCACTGACACCTCAACCTATGAACTTGACTTGGGGCACTGAGAAAGCAAATGTGACACCGTCTCTCTGCAGTCATGATTTTAATAGGCAAACTAACATGGTAACCTCAGTCTGAGCAAACAGTGCTCCAAGTGTGGCAGCAGGCTTGAGTTCCTCCAATCATCGAGGATCACGCTGATCTGGTGTGTTTATTTGTTTGTATTGTCTACATTAATATCCTGCAGAAAATGAAAGAGCTTTTCTTCTGTGGCGGAGGACAAACAGCTCACTGAAAAGGTTTTGGTGGTTTGAATTACAGCAGTGATGAAGTCACTGAGTTATACCATCACTGAAGAATGATAAGTCAGACTTCAGTAAGTAAAACATTGATTCACATTGAACCTTAACTGTGAATTTGTCCGCTGATTTTGTTGACTAATCTAAATGTTAAACTAATTATGATAGACTAGAAGTTTGGAAAATATAATAATGTTTCTGCGTGTACGTCATTATTTCAATAGAAGGTAGGGAAGATGTGCAAAGTATAATCTTCACACAATCTCCTCTGGTGATAATTAAGTTTCGGTAGCTTTCTACCAAAGCACTCCTTTCTTTCATGTGTTGGTACCACTGCTTTGCACTGAAGTCAGCTACAAGCAATGTTTGTTTCCCCAAAAAGGTCTGTGACCAACCAGAGTTCCCAGATGTTCCAGATTGTAAAGCAATATCAGCATTATCATTGGCACCAATCAATATTGGACATTAAAGAGTTCCTAAATGGACAGACGCCTTTGTATAAGGACTTAAAATCTACACAGTATTCATAGACACATCATACGTGGAGGAGTAAAATCACATCATACCAGGTCCTTTTGGTTTGGGGTTGCTTGAAGAAAAAGGGTCACTGCTTGTAAAGTGACCAGTTTGCTGAGGGAAACAGAAGAAACATTGTGAGTAACTGATTCACAATCCAGTGGAAAGAGCACACTCCACAGCAGAAAATAGTTATCAACAAAGTTAAGAATAGCAACTTTATACATTGGACCTTTGTCCTCAACATGACCATCTTTTTCACATTATGTGCAATACAAAATAGAATAGTGATCCAATAATACACAATCTTTCAAAATCCACCTGTATTCAGTGTTATAATGTGAATTAAACCCATTTGCTAAAAGTCTTCAACTAGTACCTTAGAGGGTAATGTGGCACTTTTGCTGAAAGGGTCTGGTGTGGAGAAAGGATCCATCTTTGTTGTCTTCTTGAAGAAATCTTCTGATGAAGCCTTGAAGGGATCAGTCTCCTTGAATGGGTCTCCTCCAAAAGGATCTGAAGCAGAATTGACAAACAAATGCAGTAAATTAGTCATGGTTCTTGATCAAGACCAGAACTACTGAGTAGCTGCAGTGCATAAGCAGGTAACCTTCCACAACAACATACGTTTGACAAATACTGGCACATGTTAACTATAAAATAATGGGATTGCCCTTTTTTTAAACTTTAATTTCAATGTTTTTCCACTTCTCCTTGAGAAAGAAACACTCAAGCAAAAAGTTTTAACCTAAAACTCTCCAACGACCAGCATTGTCACCACCTCAAGACAGTATCATATTTTGTGTAAATCATGAGCATGCTGCAGTAATTTTGATACAAAAGGGTTAGTATTTTCCTGGAAAGTTCTCAAAACTACAACATATGGTGTGCTTAAGGGTGTTTCATCACAAAAAAAGGCATATATGATGGGGCAATAACAGCCTGGGTAATTGAACTGATCCATCTGTTTTCCACACCTTCCTCTAATTGTGAATCTCATGCTTTCAATATTTAGCATGTTACACAACCAGAAAAATCAAAACAGTCAGTGCTCTTCTTTGGAAACTAATAGATGGTTACAGTTAAAAAAAACCTGTGGTGTTTCCCCAAATTGCCTGAAATGTAAAATAATCTTGGGAACTATAATTCAATGTCTCTTGTAAAGTAAAAAAATGAATTACTTTGACAGGCAATATGTGAGGAGATCAGTTTGGTGATAGAGCAGCTCTTAGACCCAAATCCTCTAGTTTGTCCATTAGCAATAATTTAGACCAGACTCTCTGACCGTACACTGTGAGATAGACTATTCAGTTTATTTTAATGCTGGCAAGGAAGCCTATTGTTATTGAGGGGTGCACTTCTGTCGAAGTACAAAAGAATTTTGAAATTCTTGAAAATTAAGTGCGCTTTGACAAAGGATTGAGTGTGTGAACTTGTTTGGACTGTTTTGTTCATGTACAACACTACTTGGTTACTCTTTGTTTCATGTCTTATGCTTCATATCATGGACAAACCTTGCAAATACTTTGTACAAAGGCTGGACTGTTGTTTTCTTTTTTCAAATGAAAAATCTGCAATAAAAGTGATGCTAAAAAAAGGAAAAAAACCCTGCAGGTCATGAACCCTGGCAAGAGATATTGACATCATACCATGCATATACGCTTTGGACCACATGAACAAAAGCATATGCACAAATCAATAAAATAAATATATGAACCAGAAAGAAAAAAAATTAAGTAATCCCAAGTAAGCAAGCAACAATATTTTACAAAGTATGGGCCCTCTGTTGTGAAAAAGGCTGTGTCTGATCTCCATCTATTGAGAAGAGAAGTGAAACTACAATATCACTAAAGAGAGAAGTGTGACACAATTTACTGTAACAAAATTATCTTTCACACCTGCAGATAACTTCAACAACTGACAAGCACTGCCAAAAACAGAGGCCACTATTGAACCTGAGTGTAACAGTAGATTTACCCAGAATTGTACAGTTCTAGCAGTTGATCGGACAGAAGGCAATCTTCCTAAGTGAGACTAGTGATTTCACAATTCAAAAGCTTTGGTACACACTTGAAATTGGATATGTTTCTCATTTATAATTTTTGTAAGCTATCTTTTTTGTTAAATGTGTTTGGAAGACACATTTAGCAAATGGGATAGGTCTGTGAAACCTAATCAAGCAATTAATACATTTAGAATTGTTATCAATTCATTTTCATGTCTTTGATAAACTAAAGTGATATAAAATTTGTGAATTTGTCGAAAAAAAAAAAAAAAATATATATATATGTATATTTCCAGAGTGAATTCAGGGAAAATGATAGACTTCGTAAAAACTGACTCTACTGTCCTTTGATTAAAATCTGCTGAGTTTGTAGTAATGAATGCAAATTCAATAAGTTCCATGGCACTACAGAGCTCCTTTTCTAAAAATAATACCTGTGGTTGCTGATGGTTGCTTTGCAAAAGGGTCATTTTGGAAAGGGTCGCCTGAAGGAGAGCAGCCAAGCAGAGAGGGAAGAGAAGGAAAACAACACAGGAAGAGAGGAGAAAGACAAAGAAGACAGTCAAAGAAAAACTCAAGCTTAAACAAAATCCACAGTCTGGAAAGAAAAGCAGGCAAAGATATCTGGAACAGTTCGGCAGACAGCTTAGAGGAAAGGAAATGCAAAGTGTGAAGAAAAGAGAACATAAAAACAGGATGGAGCAAAAAAATCTTAGATTTTAACAGGATTACATGAATAATGACTTAAAATCAGTGTTTTACAATTCAATATTTAAAAGTTTTATCAGATGATAGGACTGACATGCTGGTATTTCATCAGCATCTAAGCAATATGACTGGATAAAAAATGTTTTTCTGTCATGTTAACACCAATTATTCTCTGCCACATACTTTCTAAACAGGGTTTTTAGAGTTGACCTAAGATTGTGTTGTGCAAAGTTGCTTCAAAGGGAACCTATGTGAGGGGAAAATGCTGCATTCATAACTAGCACAATTAATCAACCAGCTGTGCTCATGACATCAAGGTGATCATGCAGCCCTGCAAAGTTCACAGAGGACAGTGAAGAAAGAGAGGAAAAATACTGAGTGAGAGAAGAGTCAGGTATTATAGGATGAAGACCTTTGAATGGATCTGTTTTGAATGGATCCTCAGAGTGAAAGGGGTCAGCTGGAAGTTCCTGGGGCTGGCTGTTGAACACAGATGGCTTCACTTTGAAGGGATCCTCCTGTGGTCGCAGGAGAGAAACAGACAGAGGAAGAGTTGTGTGAGTGATTCAATCAAAAACATTTGAGCCCATATAGTAAATCAAACATGCCTTCTAACGTAAACCTGACACCATGAGGAGAAGGTGAATATCAGTTCTGCCCATTTGGTTGTTTTATTTCTCAGTAAATCACATTTTGTACATATTTAGTTCTAGACTAGCTTATTACTTTGATCTATGTCAGAAACATGCTGATGCTATGTTTATTATGGTTGCTGTGGGTCTGGCTAACCTTTGAAGGTAGCAGATATTTGAAGATGAGATGGGTTGTGGAAAAGCTAGTGTTTTCCCAAGGTAAAGACTCAGTTTTCCATTCGAGTATGTGACGCTTACCAAGGCATGCATTTGTTTTGAAGCAAATAATTGGATAGAAAAACTTTTTTTTAACATCACGACTTTTTACTGGATACAAAGCAATTAAATCATGTATTTAGTAACAGCTTTGTCGTGCTCTTTTTTTGAAACATGAACACAAGCAAACTTTATACAACCCAGTTCCAATGAAGTTGGGACCTATAAAACATAAAAATGAACTGAATGCCATGATCTACCAATCCTGTTACAAAGGCAAGACATGTATTGATTAAACGTATAAACTGTATTGTTTTTTGCAAATATTCACTCACTTAGAATTTAATGTAATGCAAAATGGTGATATGGGGGCAACAATCTCAGTTTGTTGCACAGTTTGGTAGCGCTACTCACAGCCCAGTGCTCTGAAACATCCGTAACTTGTAATAATATTAGCGAGTCCTTGTTATGTCCTGCCAATGCCCATTAAACAACTCCAATCTCACCAAGCAGAGCAAGCGTAAACTGGCTCTTCAGCCTTTGGCCCATTTTTTGGCCTTCAGCCCCTGCTCTATCACACTCCTGTTGAGCTTTCCTCTGCTCCTCTGTCCTCTTTCATTTTGACAGTTCCGCTCCAGTGTCCAACATTACAACAAAATTAATCCAAGAAATCCTTTTGAGCAGAGAAAAACACAGATCTCTCTTTTCACAACTAAACTTTGTCGGCTGCTGTGTTGTTGCTGTGGAGACTTCTGCATGCCAAACCTCAATCAGGTCCTGGCAGACATAACCAAGGAGCTGAGAAATAACATTTAGAAATCACCAGTTTTAGCGATGATAATCTAATTTTAAATTTTGGATTACGATGAGGCATATATATTTAGATGTGAGACTTTTTCGAGATCACTTAAAAAGTCCTCACAGGGACTTAAATCAAGGTTTTTGATGACAAAAATATAAAGCTGACAAACAGGCTGATAACTACAGTCTTGATTTTATAAAACTTTCAGTATGAGGATAAAATTGGTGGCAACTCTGCGTGTCTATTTTTTCTGTTCTGTTTCATTTTTACTGCAATGCCATATTATTTTACCATTCCTCTGGCCTGCCCACCAGACTGTTTTTTCCTGTTGTCCAATGTTCTGCGAGAAGAGCAGTTATCTTGCCAGACAGACATTACCATAACTGATCAAATAGACAAAGCCAGATTGTAATCATCTAGAACATTTCCACACCTTTCTAAACTTTTCCATATCTCTTCTGTAATTTTCCACTCAGCCCGAGTGCAGAAATGGACCTGCTCTTACAAACCACATCTTTATTATACCTCACAGTGACACACAATTACCTTCTTTTCCCCAGAGATTGAATTTCACTTTCAAAACACAGCAGTTTTCATATTTTCTCTGACTGAGACCTTTGTCACAAAGAAGCTCATGTGCAACACTTCTCTCTAGGTTTCAATTTCTTTGCATATTGCTGTGTAATAGTGTATGAATTCAAAGCAACATTTCTTTATGTGCAATGTGAAGTGTGTGTCTGGTTTCTGAAATGAACGACACTACATTTCTTTGAAAACTCTGAGTCTGTCTCCACTATCAATACCAGAAGCTGTTGTCCACAAACTATGGGGACTGTACCCAGACAGTGATCTTATTGGGAATGAAAGAAGAGATAAATCGTGGGTTTAAATGAGTTCAGGGAAACTCCTTACAGTCTGTAGATAATACAAAGACAGAATACAAGGTCCAGAGAAAAAGACATGGTTGGTTCAGTCCAAGAAATGACAATAAAGGATTTGATATGCCACAGTTCCCAAACTGCTGGTGATCAAATGTAAATTGGTTAATTGTTGTGGGTGAAAAGGAGGAAGAGGGAGGATAAAGAAACTGTGAACGGTGGAGACAGAAGTGGGAGTATGTGATTGAAGGGCAATAAACTGCTGGATACTGCTGTGATGTACAATGTTGTGCTGTACAGAGTTTGGAAAATCTTTAAACTGGACCAGAAATTCCTCTGAATGAGGACAAATCTAAAACAAGTGGTACTCAACGTTTTGCTCCATTTAAGAGAAAACTGACACATATTTGGAAACTTCAGTTCCCATGATCTAGACAGGAAGCTTAATGCTGCCGTGAAGTTATGGGATAAAACCTGCCAAAAATCAAAGACACCACGTGTGTGAAAAACCTCTTAGTGTGCATGGGTTGATGTAACAACAATTGCCATGCATTCAGTTAACTGTCCAGCTGCACCCAAGGAGGCAATGCTATACATTAGGTAAAGGATTACTCTGATGCTACATTTAGCTCAAATGTACAGATTTTAGCTGCCCAGCTTGCATCCATTTAAATTTTTTCTGTGTGTATGTTCTTACAACTACAGACATGCACATACAAAACACACACACACAGCGTACATTTTGTAAACGAACCAGATAACTCCATAACACAAACAAAACAGTCACAAGGGGTTTTATTTTCAAGATTTCCTGACCTCAGTTGCTCTCACCATGGCTGGGAATCCTCCATTTTCTCTGTCACTGAATCCTTCGCTCATGTCAGCCAGATTGGTCATGCTGCCTCCATGGGTTCCATTCAAAGTGCTGTTGTACTGCTCAATGCTTTTAGACACCTCCTGTTGACTGTCCTGGATCTGTGACAACTTACTTCGAGCCTACAGGGTACACAAAAACACAAACAAATTTATTATCTGATGTAATCTAACCCAAAGTCACAACTATTCAGCAACACCCTTTGTACAGATGGACATTGTGTATGTTAAGCTGCAATTTCCTTTTTTTGATCATTTAATGCTTAGTACAATCTCTCAGTTTTAAGGGGTTCAATTAAAATAAAATCTACAAAGAAGCATTCACCTTTTCCAGCTAAGAGAACACATAGGACACCAAGGCTGCTAGGTTTAAGAAAAACACACAAAAGCACAGACACAGCTAAATGTGGTGTTTGAGGTCCCCAAGTGCTGCTGATAAACCAAATATTCCCACTGGTGGCAATGAAAAGTCAACGACGCAGTACAACAGTGCCCCCTGTTGACATATTTCCACACACACATATACACACAGGACAAGTTTAATACCTGGTTGATTTCATCTTGTGTGGCCTTCAAAGACTTAATGATAGTCTCAAGTTGGATTTTTCCAGCAGCCAGGCTCTGCTCCAGCTGGGTCTCCTCCTGCTGCAGCCGACCCAGGTCAGCTTTGGCTCTGCTCAGCTCCTCCTCCTGACTCTGCAGGTCTGACTCCTGGGAGTGGATCTGACTCTGGAGGGTTGAGATCTGAAGGAGAAGGAAAGATTGAGAAATGAGTATGAGGTCTGACATTAAACGACTCACTCCATGGTAACTTCAGGAAACATTATATACAGTATGAGCTGTGTACACTTATACTGCTACATTTAATGTTGACAATCTCTCCTTTCCTTTTACACCATCTGAGTTGCCTCTGATCACTATTGATTTAGCTGAAAAGAAACATAAGCTCACACTGCAGAAAAGGAGAGCAATGACAAATTCAAAAAGTGACTCTTTCTTAATGATGGTAAGCAAGACAATCCAGCCTTGTTCCTCCAGTTCTTCTTTATTCTTACCATCTGAGACTCTTCCTGGCACTTTATCCTGACTTCATTTAGCATGTCCTCCAATTTATGTTTCTGCTGGTCCATCTCCTCGAGGCGGTCCTGGGCATCCTGTTTCTGAGCCTCGAGCTCCTGCAAGCTGGCTGTTTCTCTGTCCAGGTCACTCTGCATCTCCTGATCAAACATGAATGTAGAGAGCCATCAAAATCTATTTGCAAGATGAAGTTGCCCAACAAACAAAAAGTGGTAGGATACAGTACACAACCAAAGTATCTGCTAGTATATGCTGGTTTTATGATGACCTCCATGACTAATCAGAGTTATGTACAATGAAAATTAAACAGCTATCATTGAGCTGAGCCGTTTGTTTACACTGCACTTTCGCTCACAAAAGAGTTGGTCCTCACCTGCACCTCGGCGCTCTTGTGCCGGATGGCTTCCTCAGTCTCTCTGATGTCCTGTTCAAGTGTATACTTCTCCCTGCCCCAGGAACACACACAAGAATATTTTTGAAAGCTGATATCAACATGTTTGAGAAGCAAAGACTCTGGAAAAGGATTTTATCCAATTCTTAGAAAAACACATTGAGAAATTGAAGGTCAAATGCCTGATCACTGGAGAACCAAATGTAACCCCAGAATGGCCCCACCTTCATCTTCCTCATTAAAAATGTAGTGAAACAGTGTGCTACCTGTGGCCTAATAACAAATGTATGAGCCTCTCTCAATACTTTCCATCCATTCCATCTACAATTTTAGCTACTTAAGTATGTGTAATTGTGGTTTAATTTCAGAGACTTATGATAAAAGTTATGGTTTGATTTAAAAAAAAGATAAGCCATAAGAACAAAAATTAGATCATGATCATGAGATGCAAGTCTGAGCAAATAAGTATATTTTGTCAGACGAGTTACTGAAAATGTTCTTTTTATTTTACCTTTCAAGGGTCTCTCCTTACCCAATTTCAAAGTTTACAATAAAGGGCAAATTATACAATCCTGCTTAGGCACACAAGGAAAATCTCACATAGTACCTGAAATTAAAAGTGAGCTTCTTTCATTGGTGTAAATTGTGGTTGTGAAAGTCTTTTTGCTCATAAATACCCCCATTATTTATCAAGTGGAGTGAAGTCAGTCAAAAGACTGATATACCAACTTTGACGATGTTTACAGACAACAAGGCACTGAGGCAATATGCTGTGATTTAATTTAGAAAATGAAATTCGTAAATAAGCTAACTTATCCTTTAAAGAACTTTGTTTCTCAACCATAAGCACATCTGAGCCCAAAAGTGAAAGTCACTGAAAAACCACTACGCATGAATAGAAGTTGGCAGGACCACTGACCATCTGAGGGTCAAAGCAGAGCAGATTTTTACAAAATGACAGATATTTGGTTGCTGGTGCGTTTACCTTAGAATATTCCACTGGGTAAAGGCAAGAGTGCTGACGCAGCATGGAGAATAAGTGGTGAACAAACAAAAATTGATAAAATACACATATCAAAGGAAGAGTGGACAGTTGGCGGGGTGGCTGAATGAATGAATAAATGAATGAATAGATGGAAAAAGAAAAATGCAGCAGGATGAGAACGCCAAGATGAACAGAAAAGCTTGTCCACATCTAAATCGTGTTTCCTTTTTAAGTGTGCATTTTATCACGGAGGAATGGTCGTACAGCAAAAACAAAGCTGAGGGGGTTTCGGGGTCAGCTGTTGGCTGCTGTCCAAACCTGTCATGCTGTGTTTATTTTCTTTACCATCAAAATGTATAAAAAGGGGAAATATTTGCACTGTATCTCATTGATGCGCTAGCTAACAATGTTGTACCTTACTTTGTTTCCCCATAACACTGGGTCTGCAGGTTTAAGGGCCATAAACACTTCCTTTTAAAGCAAATTATATCTGTGACAGTGTTCTTGACCACATACATGGTCCAAACAGCAGGCCTTTACCACAAATGGGGATCTCAAAGAACGCTGCTATCCATCTCAAAGAAACTGACTTGACTTCATCTCCTTCTTGCTCTAATAGACCAAAACAGTACATAACGTATTTGAAATTGAAATATCAACTTTTTCAATATGCATTTCTACTTTTCTGAAATGGTTAGCTAAAGATAGAAGAAATGCTGAGGGTAGAGAGAGCAAAATAATGCACACACTCTCTACTTGTGCCCCATAATGACCACCATAGATCACTTAAAAATCATCTTGATATGAAATTGCTTGAAGATGAACACAATGATGAAATAAAATTCACACGAAAACATCGGCTAAAACAAAAACAAAAACAAAAAAGGACATTGGTAGAATCCTGAGGTTGGTAAAATATCCCTCAGCTAAAATACCAACCAGGTTAAGAATTTAGTGTTATGAGTCAGTTGTGTGTTTTTGTGTTACCAATGAATAAACCTGTACAGTTTCCTCTGATCACACAGTGAAATACTCAACACACTTGCAGAAGTTTAATTTTTCTTTTGACCTGGGTATGCTGACAGCTTCAATTGTTACTGTTCTGCTCATCTGCATTTGACGTCTAAAGTGGTCAAATGTTGGTTTAATTGGTTAATTTTTGAAACAGATAATCCATGTTGTCTTTACACTTAAAGTCTGCTTTCTACTTTGAATTGGACTTGAGTTTTGTAATTGTGTTTTGGGCAAAGAGGGGAATATACCGGTATTTCAAGATGTGGTCTGTCAAACTGTTTAATCTGTAAAAAGACAAAAGCCTGAGTATAGGTGATGGAAATGGATTAGTAAGGGAGCTGATGGTTGAGGTTGACTGGGAAGGGGTGTTGCCTACTGGAAAGTTTGGCAAAACTGGACAGTTTTGACACAGGAGATCACCAAGTACATTCATCATAGAGTTACTCAAAATCAACAATGAAATTAACATTAAAGCTGCAAACTGGAATTTTCAGGGTAATCACAAAATATTCAAAATTGCATCACTGTTATAGGTGTTATTCCTGCATTGTGCATTGGCTGCATCAAAGCAGAGGTTACTGTTTTCTAGAAAAATAGTCAGTTTTAATATTAATCTATAGATAGTTTCTCAGCAGCTTTTCACATGATGGTACATTTTCAGTTATCTCATGTTAAAAAGTTGCTGTCAGACCAATTATATCGATTAGTACCTCTGTAACTGAGCTATCTCCTGGCTGATGTCGTCCAACTCCTTGATTCCGGTGAACTCCCCTGAACCGACTGAACTGGAGCTATCCTGGAGAGAGACAGACACAGACAGAGAGGAGGAAGGGAGAAAGACAAAAAAGAAAACAAGTTGGCAGAGTAGATTTTATTTATACAAAAATGTGGGATGATGAAATGATACCAACTGAGCCATGGCAGACCAGGCCAAAGGAAGGAGGAAGAGGAAACGAGAGGATAGGAGAGAAACCGGCGCTCAATAAGAGGAACAGCACAGAGGTTGAATCAATAGGTGGGGGCTGGGTACATCACCAACATGTGGGGGGGTGTCACCACCGCTGAAGAACCGCCAAAGACAGGAGAGATTCGGGACTTCATATTTATTGTTAAAATACATATCCACCAGTATTTTCAGGTGTGATATAATAAGAGAAAAAAGAAGGGCTCTTCTTTTTCCCTTCATAGCAAATAGTCGTCTTAAATGTAGTTCTAAGCAGTCACATTTATTGGGAGGACTTTTTTTTTAATTGACTGATTTATATTTGTACTACAATGACCTGTGATCATCAGGGAACAAGTACTTTTTTCAAAAAGTACTCCAATCAAAAGAATTCGCTGTGTTGGTTGGAAGGTCTGGTCGGAAGTCTTGAATCTACCCTTGGACAGTCAACAGGGTGAGACAATGTCATTGCACTTTATTGGAATGGAAAAAAACGTATTCCAAATGCTTCCCAGTAATTAGCCCCAGCAGCCAGCCACTGAAAGCATTTATAGGTTATACACTTTAGGTCCATGTTACCTACCCACAACTTGAACATTATTGCCTGAGAGAGGGGGGGGAGAGGGAAGAGGTACAAATATCAGCAGTAAAAGAGCCAAAGCAAGCGAGATCAGTGGGTGGTGAATGTCTTAGGTTTAGGTGATTTACCTCTCTTCCAATTTTCCATTTCCACCTCTATGTGATTAAAATTTTCAAGTTTATTTATCTATCTGCCGAATAAGTAGATTTGGAACACTAAAAAAAGGCTGTAGGAAGTACAAGAGAACTGGATGTAGAGCGGAGGTGGAAATCAATGGAGAATGATTGACTCACCCGTCGCATCTCAGACAAAGCTGCCATCTCTGATCCCACAGGAGTCATGTATCCTGACATGCTCTGCAGCCACAAAAGAAAATTACGGTTTATAACGACAAAATACTGCAACATTTATACTTTCATCACATGTCACAATATAATTAATCAAACTCTAGGTAAAAACCGAGGATTTCCAGTGGACATCTGTAGCACAGGTAGATCATATGTATTACAGATATGATGTCACAACAGGGCCTTTAGGACAATATTATAAAATCAGGTTTAAACTGCAGAGACAGAAAGATACACATCTTGCTCCTTAAGTGGCTGCATTCATTTTGCATTTTTCTGCACTTACACATACACATCGTATGTTGGGGGTGTGATGAGATCCACTTCCACTTCAATACCTTGCAGAATATCCTTGCCACCCCCCTGAGCCCCATAAGTGCAACAATGAAAAAAAGTACCTCACTGTGCAATAATTCACATTCACTGTTTGTGTGTGCAACCTACTGGTACAGGTGTGCCTCTTTCAGAAGGAGGGATCATGTCAGGAGTCAGGGACTGCGGAGGATCGATGCCTTTGCTCACTTTCTGCTGGATGAGATACATGGCGAGGGCAAACTGCTCCCTGGTCAGCTTGCCTATCTGCCTGGTGTCTGACAGAGCCCTGCAGATATTTATCCAGTTAACTCAATTACAGTGAGCAGACCAACCATGATGCTGAGCAGGGAAGGAAATACATGACATGAGCTCAGAAATATGCAATTGCCTGGTTAGGAAGAGTTTTATCTCATGAACTCCCACTTCTCCTAGTAATTACGATATTTATTAGGCAACAAGCAAATAACAGACACATCACAAATAATCCTGAAACATTACTGATAACTCAGCTGATGCCTTACCAAATATGAGCGAGAAGATTCTGAGACAGTCCAGATTGCATAAAGATCTCCTTCACTTCAATTCCACTAACAAAACCATCCAGATCGGCATCAGTCTTCAGGAAGATGTCATCATAACGACCACGGTCTGACACTGGGACCACCCAAGACGGCGCATGCTGAAACAAAAAGATGCAGATTTCATGTTTTTAATCACAAGATTGCTTGTGTTTTATTAAGGAAAAGACTGAATTCAGTCCTTGTGCAGGAAGTCAGTCAGGATAAATCACCGTTACCAACCAACCAAATGGTACAATGCTCGATGACAACATATACACAAAATATTTATTGAATATATTTCCCCTGGTTGCTGTATGGAACCATTCTTAATAACTTTTCTGTTGCAACATTTATGAACATCAATAATAAAACAAAAAAGATGTTCAATGGTGTTGTTAGCTCACTTTTTCTTTTTTTTTTTTGTAAAAAGTGTGACTAATTACCTGTCCTGACTTTAGTGTGTGTTTGGGCGAAAGGCTGCCAGTGCTGTTTAGTGAGTTCATGCTGCCATGAGACGGCGTGGAGCGCAGTGAGTCTTTAGGAGGAGGAGGGCTAGCAGGCAGTCCAGGGACAGAGCTGGCCACTGAGCCCAAACTCTTCTTCCTCTTGGATGGAGGGACCAGAGTGGAAGGGAGGAGTGTAGGGACAGGCTCCTTCTCCAAGGCTCGGTACACAAGATGCATAGCCTGAGGAGACACATCATGTTACTCATACTGTTACTGTGTATTGAGCATTTCAAGGAGCATTATGCATTGTTAGATAGCCGGGAGATTGAAAATGAACAGCAAGGCAGTGATGAAAAATAAAAATAAAACAAAAGCAAAGCTAGCTTTACAAAATTCAGAACCATGGAAAAAAATCCTCTCATGTAATCTCGTGTTATAGATTTCTATGGGTTTACTATTTGAATTTTAAAACACTGTTATACCCCCAAGAGTAACAAATGAACACTGGCTTCAATCAAAGAGAAAAACTGAATCATTTTTTTCAGTAATTAAGGTCAAAGGTTCATCTGCTTTTCAGACAAAAATCTAGCTGTGATAATACTTTCATCCTTGAAATAGGATGAGAACTGTCCTCAGCTGAGGTAGCTGAGCTGCTCTGAAAGCATCATGCCTGAAACTCCAAACTTTGTAATGTCAAAGGACAAAGGAAGTCTTCCTTGTTTTTCAATACAGTATTTGTACTCAATAAAAGGTTTATCAAGTGTACTCACTATTATTTGCAAGATATTAAGAATGAAAACTTGTATTAAGTGGTTCAGTCTACAAAGAAGATGATTCGGCTCTCACCACTGCAAACTCATCTCTGTCCAGATGGCCATCTTTGTCAATGTCACTGAGGTCCCAAACCTGATGAAAAAAAGCATTTTCAGGCAAATCAGCATACTGAATGACTAAATTAACTATAAAAGATTATGCCATCAAACAATTTATCAGTACACTAACTTTTCTGGTCATTGATCCAGCATAATTTTTTTTAAATAACTAGAAATTTAACCAGAATATTTTGTCAATACCTTTCCAAGAACATCCAGAGGTAGTTTCGAGTTGATCAGGACTGGTTTGACCTTTTCTCCCGACAGCAGGCCATTGACTGGAGCCAAACTTTCAAAAATCCCATCAAATTTACCTTTCTCCTCAGGCTGGAAAGGAAAACACACAAGGATTATCGGAAAGGCTTTAATTGTAATCGTTTTACTGACTGAGCCCGATTTTGTCTTTTGACCTGATGAAAGAGCTCATTCTAAACCACAAACTCAACAGGTTACTGCCAACAACTGATGGAAAATTAGGCCAATCTGAAAATGTATATACTGATTTAATGCACTGTATTTGTGTGTGTGTGTGTGTGTGCGTGTGTGTGTGTGTTACCCGAACAGCCCAGGGTAATTCAGAGGGGAGTGAAGCTGTGCTGCTTAGGGATGGACTGCTGGTATCCTTCTGAAATAAGACAAAGATGGCTCTCAAAGTACAATCATGTCATGCATTTGTTGTGTTAATAACACTTTCCTCCTCTCTTTCAGATTGTAATGCAACGTCTGATAAGAAAATACCGTAAAAAATGGGACATAGGTTCACGAGTAAAGAAAAAAGACTGGTACAAAGTATATGCAGATATATATACATATATATGTATACAGATTCAGCCTTACAGATGAAGTCACACTCACAAACTTTGGGGGAGGGATCGTGAGGTTGAGGCTGGACAAACTAACTTCCTGACCACTCTGAGCACAGGCCACCAGCCGCAGAGCTACGTAGAACCCCTGAAGGAGAAAACACAGTGTAACCCATTTAGGCTTTATTTGCAAGAGTGTGGATATTTTTTTTGAAAAAACAAACAAAAAAAACTCTCTTCTCCATGTTTTGTGTGAGTCCTCATGTAAACAGAGTTATAGGTCAATGGAAGTCATGGTTCCACTGAGGTTTTGGGTAGCACTGATGTCACTACCTCAACTTGCACCTGGCAATTGTTTATTTGTACAGTACAGGCAACATGAATAGAAGATGGAAAGCTAATACTTTGTATATGCCTCCAAAGTCAGGCTAGATCTTAGGTTTGACTGCATGTTTTAGCTACTCCCTGCTGGGTAGAGGTGAATCAGTCAGAGTTTCAATGTTTTTTCAATCTTATCATGCCTGTGTTGAGCAATTCTGTGCAGTTTTTATGCAGTTGCTTTTCTATGTTCTTCCTTGTTGTGAAAAGTTACTGTACCCATAAGTGCCAACTGCTGCACCTGCATTCTTTAGACCCCTGTGTCACATGACAGCTATTTTCTTTTTATGCTGTGAATTACATTGTACATACTGCTGCCCAGAAAAAATAAAATTCAAGGACAGTGTTGAATGACTTTCTGTGATCTTATCTGTCGTGTGACTGTTCCCTACCTGTTTGTCCAGAAAGCCTTTGCCATCAGGATCAGCCAAATCCCAAATCTGAAAGACAGCACACAAATGAGCACAGTAGAAAAGACTTACAAAACCAACAGAATATATTTCCATGATCTTATTATATATACTAAAATCAAACATTTCTTGAGCAACATCAGAGTTTCAGTTGACTGTTATGTTTTACAATAAATTGAGAGGATCCTTCACAAAACTTGTTAGAAGTCACAGCCAACCAAATAGTGAGATAGATAAGAATTTTAATTCAAATTATGAAGGTATATTTTATATATTTTTGCCAGTTCATTTGAGGCTTTAGTGTACACTGATGAGCTGTCATTCCAGCCCATGGCAACAATGTCACTGTGATTGCATCAACAACAATCTGTTCCATCTTTTCCCCAGAGCAATGAGAACATCAGCAGCTACTGTCCACAGCTGACATAAACCAAGGCCGGTGACTGGACAGATTTTTTGGCTAACCCAAGATGCAATATAGATCCGGTGACATCAGGATAAAACAACAGAAAATCCAAAGCTGTAAGAGTATGGTCAGTTTGACCTTTTGCAGGTATATTTATACTAAATAGGGAATAAAATACATGATGATACAAAAGTACAAATCCGGACAGACAACCCTCCATATTAAATTCCAGTTCTTCCTCTACAACTAAAGCACAATAAAACTTACTGACAAAGCAGAGTGCCAGTTCTTCCCATAAACAAGTAAAAAAAAAAAAAAAATTTCATCACAGCAACAAACAAAATCTGCAAACTTGCAAACAAAATCAGGAATCATACCTAGCTGGTTGACAGGAAGACTGAATAATCCCACATTATCTCTATCTGAGATTATCACTCAACCAAAATGTGAAAGACACCATAAAATCTTGACAAAAAACACCCAGTTCAATCTAATAAAATCTTGGGTAGTTACCCTTCTGATTTTTTTTAAAGGTCTGGAGTAAGGTGGGAGAGAGTCTGTCGCACTGACCAAGAAACCAAATATAAAGAATAATTTTTGAGATAACTTTTTAACGTTCATGATTTACACGATTCACCTTACAACCACCTTAAGAAAAGATTTCACTTTTGTCAACTCGAAGAAGCTCTAAAATATCAACTTTGAAAATATAATCAATTTACATCATGAGGCAAACATACTTCAGCAGGGAGGGATAATTACTTGTATACACAGACACCTTTTGTTTATAAAGACATATTGTCATGTTGCATATTATCCATTCACTGCAAACTGTTTTTATCTTTGTGCATGAACGCATGTTAATTACAGAAATTCAGTCAATGTACAATAACTTTGATTCATCAAGATGAGGCCAACCACTAAATGACACAAGTGCAACTCTGCAACTCAGTGTAAAATAACAGATTGCAATGCAGATACTCGACACACAGATGGTAAACTGATTTTTGCCATTCCCTACCTTTCCCAACGTAATGTCAGGGAGTCCAGACTTTTTTAGGAACAAGGCAGCTTCTGTTGGTCCCACTCTCCCTGTATTCCCAGGATCCACCTGAGAACAGAACACACACTATTTCTCAAACTTAGCCTATTACACAATTTTCCATCACTAATTCAAACAACAACACAGAAATCTATTTAATGACAAAGTCATGCAGACTTTAAATGAACTGAACTAAACAGTAACATTTATGACCCATCATCTTACCTGTCTGTAGAAGCTCTCATATACAGGGTTCCCGCTTGACAACTGTGACAGAGATTATTATAGCATTAAATGCACTTCCCTCAACAAGTTAAGTTTCTCCATCTAACTGTCTTGTGAACAAGTGAGGACTGAATTCTGATTTTCACTTTAGAGTTAACCTTACACCTCAGCCAGATCAAACTGTGTGAACTGACATGTTTCTTGACGATGCTAATGATAGTGCTAATTTAAACACTCGTACCAAGCAAAGTTTTCTGTTGGAGTGATATAGCCTTTTTACTCTCAATCAATAGAAAAGATACACTGAACAGCTGAGATTCACTACAATAACGGTTGCGCAATCTCTGCAGGCGAAAACATCATCGCCCCCATGGGTGTACATCAGTCCTAATGTTAACTCTGATGACAGGGGACACAAAGATTAGTGAGTTTAACTACATCAGCATCATTGTTAAAACCACAGCACAGTTTAGCTGAGGTTAGCCTCTCGTTTAGCTTGCCCTCTAGCTCGGAGATCATGTTTATCGCTGCCCGTTCACTGACTGGGCATCAAGGCAAGGCTAGCTCAGGTCTGCTAGCCAGGGGACCAAACGTAATCGTAACATCTGAATGCTTTGATTTACGGAACTAACGTGCACAGGCAAGCTTGTCCCAACTCTATATGCAATGTTCAAGATGCATAACACCTTTACATTTACAAGGAGTGAGTTACAAGCCTGTTATACCGTCGGGTAAATGCTACACCGCTCGGCTGGCTAGTCCCAGCTATGGCTAACAGCCCGCTATCTAACGGTACTGAAACAGGCCTTATTGGGCAGCCACAATACAAGCTTAACGACAAAACCAGCCCAAGTTTTGTCCAGAGAAAAACAAAAACATGGCGTAAGTAATGACACATTCTGCCACATGAGTAAATATCTTTGCATTTAATTGAAGTGTGGATTTGTAAATAGCCGCATCTTTACCTGGGTGAGAGATGTGAGAGCTGCCATCTTCCCTGTTGCTGAGGGAACGCACCCACCCACCCTCCTCTCCAAGGCAACACTCCCCACGGCAACACTCCCCTTAGTGGACAAACCCAGACCTCACCGTGCGGGGGTGATGCTCAACAGCCCAGCGAGACTTCATTCCACTTTACCTTTATTGATTGCATCACAATGTGGTATCACTTTTTCAGGCACCTTTTGTACTGGTTCGGGTCAGGAATGGGGACCTTTCACTTCTGAAATGAAACCATACCGGTGCCCGGTACCTGGGAACCGGTACCAGTGCTCGATGGTACCAAATTTCGGAACATTTTTGTGTGTGTAATGAATTTGTGTCACATTAAAATCTCAAAATATTTAAATTTAACATATTATTTCTCAATATACAAACTTTGACAAATACATCAAAACAACAATTAACTATAACGTAATAGCTTAACTACATTGTGTTTTTTCTTAATAACTATCAAATTAAAATCCAGCTAAGCATTACATGTCCATGTCTGGCATGGAAAACCATCTAGTCTTCCACTCCCTCACAGTCAAAAAGATACGTATAGGTACTGAAACATGGTATCATGGATCTTACGTGAATCAGTACTGCTGATGGGACTCTATTACCTATGAATGTACCAAATTCAGTACCCACCCCTAGTTAGGGTTAGCTTGTAAACTTTTAAATTATATATAGGCACATCTTGAGTATTTATTTTCAAGCAAAGTAAACAGTTACGATCAAATGATCTGTAATTTTATAGACTAAAAGATGTGGTCTCAGTAATTCTATAGTCTGTATATGACAAATTCTAATATTTGATTATACCGAATAATTATCGAACTGTTAAATTCAGTATGCAAATGCGGTATGTTGTGTATTTGATAAAACAAAAATAAATAAAAATTTATGTGAGAAAGGAGAAATAGTTGAAAAGAGAGAAAATTATTTACTTGTACAACCGAAAGAAATTTCACTTCTCTGCTGTAACTTGTCAAAGCCGAGTTTGGAGTTATGAAATCATCAGTTATAACTAACCTTTTGAGTACCTGACAGTATTTGTGGTTGTATTTTATTTTATTTACATGACATGAGCTATTAGTGCTTAAACCTTGTGGGTTTTTAAGACAACAGAATTACCTTTGAAGTTTTTCACACAAAAAATTATAACAGTTACAGATCTACCTGGTATTTAACCAGCTCACCAGAAAATAATACACCCAGCCCTCTCTCCCAGGATGCAATCAGCTGTGGCAAAAATTTGTTTTCTTAAACAAAACTCAAGTTTTTCATAGTCATCCAACCAGAAAAGTCAGTATTATTCAAAGTCATTTTCCTAAAAAAGGAGCACAAACACACTTTGTTACTCTGGGATGGCATTAAGCCTACCAGTCTCTATATCTAGGGATAAAGTTCCAGAGTGCAGCTGTAAAAATAAAGATCTCGATGACAGTAAAATTTGAGAGGCTTTCTCTGTAATGTTCACATTTAATCAATTGACTACAAATAATCAACTTGTCTCACCCACTTTGTAAAAGCCATTTATTTTACACAATGCTGAAACCAAACCACAACTAATCAGCAGAATCTTAAATGGTGTTCTTAAGATTGTACATTTTTATACAAACCCAAAACAGAAAACAAAAAAATGGACAGAAAGGGTAAAACAGATCGACTGAGATCAGAGCAACACCACACTGGTGGCCTTATCATTGCTAACCCACTGCCATGCTATAAATAACTCTGTAACAATCCATGCAACCAACAATCCTCACAGCCAAAACGGCTCCTTTGTCACAGTGAAGTGCCTTTATCCCAAAGTATGTATACCCCATTTACAACACAAAATACAATTCCTCAGACATTTCCAGTTCAAATACAGTGAAGAGAAATAAAAGGAGGAACAAAAAAGCACATGCTGAAAGCTGGAAAATATTTTAGTTTTGTTTTGGCTTCTAGCACAAATCCAGATTCCCTTTAGTTTAATTTCAAACAATAGTTGATTATTTATAAATAATTACAACTCTAAGGATGATCACCAGATCTAGGACACACCCGTGAAATACCTGAAACACTAGATAATAAACTACAACACCATTTATGACATTGAATGTGTTCAAGTTTTTAACAACAGATAAGGCATGAGGGAGCAATGGCTCAAACTCTTACAACTTTAAGATGCATAGAAGATGTAATAAGACAAATCTAATTCAAACAGATGGTGTGAAAGTGAGTATTAGACTGATTCATTTTCCAGCAAAAGATACAAAAACCAACTTGTCCTTGAAACAAAAAGTCAAATATTCGCCTAACAAAGCATGCTGTGGTACGTCATACTCCTTAAAGTCCTTCATCTGCAAAACAAACACTAGAAAAAAAACCTCCAGTGAAGGAGAATGATGACAGCTCAAGCAAAGTTGTGAATCCATGTCCCCTTTTCTCTCACCAAATATAAAACAACTGCACAAACAAATCATACCCCTAGCAAGTTATTCATTGTATGTTTCAAATAAGAGTGATAGATAAGGTAGCAGTGAATAAAACCACTGGCCTCGCAGACAGATCTGATGTAAGAGCTCATAATGTCTACTGAGTTTGGAAGCCCATTTATGTCAGAAAACAAACAGCAGAAATCAAACATTACGCTCAGATAAAATTTCATTCGGCACTAAGTAGTGGTTCCTGTATCCTTGAATCCAAATATTGTCCAAAAGTGAATAATATGAAACGTTATGATGCCAATACTCCAAATTCTGAGATTTCTTTAATCACTTTCTGCACTTTTTGCTCCTCTTGTTTATTTTCATCTTATTTTCCCTTTTCCAGACAGGAAGGGTAGGCAGAGACAATTCAAAAATAGTCTGCATATTTCTTTTTCCACAGACAGAACCTGACATCAAAGTCTGCATGATTAACAAAAGGTCAAATCTGACTGATTTTTTTTAATGTTCTTTGGACTCATCTGGTTTGGGATCATTTGAGTGTTTGGGATGTTTTTCCAAGGATAAAGAAGCAGAGGAAAAAAGTTGAACAGACCTGAATTTGATAAAAAGCAGTGCTAGCTCTCTAACGATGAGATCAACAGTTTGCATCACATTAACAGGAAACTCACACATTTAGAATAGTTTTTTTTATATATATATTCACTTCAGATTCACTCTGTGGTATTCATACTGTAACTGCCCAGTCTGACTCTCCAAATAAAAGCCTGTTGATCCGTGAAGGTGATGCAGACGGTTGTGATATTTACTGGCATGACTTCTCCCACCCGGCACAAGCGGCAGCTGTAATGATGTAGCAGCAGTGAGGCACAGCTCAGTGTGAGCTCATATGATGATCATAATAGCATGTAGTCATCATCATCATCGTCATCATTATCATCATCATCACTATTATTAGACCAAAGTCACATGGCATGAAAAAAATGCTCTGGCTCTCCTTGTTCCTCCCTTGGTGACCGTGTATAGCACTGTCCTCCTCTCTGATGAACGGTGATAAGTGAGGTGATGTGCAGTTACTCATCGTCCCATGCCTGTTGTAGCAAGAAGTTAGCAGCCAGGTTCTCATTCTTCTCGCAGGCGAAGTAAGCCTGGATGACTAAGCCTTCAGGGAAGCCCAGCGCTTTTAACTGGAACACAGCACACACTTTAAGACCAGAAATAAACCAGCATCTGACAAATGCTTCTCTAGTATCATCGTTGATTAAAAACACTGCTGCTTGTATCTCTGCATGCCTACATACTTCTCTATAGATTTTCAACCGATAGACAACAGACCATAGAAAACAGACGTGGGCACTTTAAGAGGCAAAACAAATCACTTTTACCTTTTACCTTTAGATTAATTTTTTTTTGTACTTGGTTTTGTGTTAATATAAAATTATCTCATGATGGACATATGAAAAACAATTGCTTTCTTATCCCATAGGGTAGAGTGTACAGTTTAATGGCCACAACAAAAAAGAAAACAAATAACTATTATATACTGTAAGTTTATGTACAGGTAATACACTTTATACTATTGGATCAAGGATTAAAAAAGTCACTTGTTACTTACCCTCTCAATAGCCTCCTTCTCCTGTGGGGTGACCTGGATGTAGTTAGTCTGGGGTGACCCCTGGGCCTCAGCACCCTCCCCTCCTGTGCCTCCACCTCGTGGCTCATTCAGCATTTGCACAAACTGCTCTTGGTGCTGGGTGATTTGCTAGAAGTAATAAACAAAAAATCTGAACACAGAGAGGTACAAATAATTTTGGGGTGTGTGTACAAGAAATTGAACTAGAGTAGCCCCAGCATCCTAACTGCTGTACTGCATTCTGCAATAATTTTATGGTAGGTTTGAATGTCTCTGTGCATTCATTTCTTTTCCTTTTATGCCACTCCAAACTCGCACACTGTTTCCTGCTCTATCCACTGTCCTGTCCACACCAAATGCAGTCATGAAAGCCAGGAAGAAATAAGTTTAAGTCAGAGCAGTTGATCACATGAAGTGATCAAAATTTTACGTCCTCTCTCCAGCTTTTCAAAGGTTTTTTTTCCTGAACAGGATTACTTTGATGATGTGCTCTCAGAGATACTATCCCTAGGTGTTTTTCAGCAGTTTCTGGAAATGGTCATGAATAATAACAGAAGATCAACTTTATTCCAAGGTAGACGTCCACAGAGCGTGTGACTGTGGTACCTGCAGCAGCTGTGGATTGTCTCTCCCCAGCTGCTGCAGCAGTGCTGGCAGCAGGGCTGGGTTCTGCTGGATGATCTGTCTCATCTGCTGGAACTGTGGCTGGTTCCTCAAGAACTCCAGAGGATTCCCTGAAGTCACAGAGCCTCCGCCAACAGGTGGAGGCTGGCTGCTGGACACTGGGCCTGCTGGGGAGAGGAAAGGCTAGGTAAGGTTGCTATTGATAGTCAGTATGAAAGATGATAATTTCCAAGAAGCAGTTACAATCCCACAACAAAAACTTGCTTTATATGTTTATAGTTCATGGGAGCTAAAAGAGAAGTACCAGAATATAGTACTGGTACAAGCACAAAACAGAAGGATCGCATTTTTTTGTCATTTGCAGCTATTGAATTTCTATTTTCCTTTTCTGCCTCTTTTCAGTATAACAAATTTACCTTGGCATCAGCACCAAAACTACAACCTGGTGGGTACCAGCATGGCTTAGTGGTGAAAGGTTGCACACCCTTTAAGGCCAGCCCCTTCAGCAACTGGTTCAAATCCAACTTCCAACCTCTTTCTGACATGTCACTCCCTACTCTCAACCTGTTACTTGCTCCGTGCACAATCTTGTCCTCTCTGATCAATGGCTTGAAAGTCCAAAAATTAAACCTTGTGCAAAGACTTAATCATTATGGCATTTGTTCGAAGCAAGCAGCAACCTCTGGTCTAAATTTATGAAGCCTATGTGGAAATGCTTCTGACTGCAGTTTTTCAAGGGTCTGCTTTGAGTCAGGCGGCAGAAACAACAGCAGAAGCATACACACCAGTTCAAGAATGCAGAGCTTTACGAAGAAAGTAAACAGGTCTACAGTCTGGTTCAAATATCAGTCTTAGAAAAAACAACTGATTTCTCTATCGGGGTGAATTTTTTCTTCAATCATCAATTGTGTCGTTTTGTATGGCTGACTTGACTGACAGGAGGGCATGGTAATAATCTGCAAGGAAGCCAAAGGCCAGCCTGCAACTTGCATGAATTTAAGCATTACCAATAAGGCCATTGATGATGATAAGCTTCAAAAATCTTTATCAGAAACAAATGGGTGGCGTCACAAAGACAAGATTTACATATTATGCAGTCTGCTGTTCTAAGGAACAAGGAATCTATCCTTCAGTTATGTTTATTCAGTGGTAATTGGCAACACTATCACAAGTGTTTATTTGATATAAAACTAATGTGCTTCCAGCCCTCACTTCTAAACCAATATCTTTTCATGCTAAACTAAAGTGAGTATATCATTCTGTTTGACATCATCAATTTAAGTAAATGTTTTGTGTTTGTGACTGCATCTTTGCGTCTATTCCACAAAGCTCTGGAGCTGTCAGGGTGATGGCCTTGGCAGGAAGTGAAAACAGTGAGACCGTTGTGATGAAAACTATAGCCTCAGCATAAGAGGGCTGAGGCGCATGTGCTCAAACCACAAGCTGGCACTCTGGTATATGATCATTTTTTACATCTTCCAAGTTATGCTGCAGAGCATCTAATTTTTCACGCCCAGTACAGCTGACTTTTACATAATAGAATAGATGGGAATCATAGGCATGTGCTCTTACTGTTGGGGGCTGCTGGGGTCTGCTGGGGTGGTGGTGGTTGTTGCTGCTGTTGTTGTTGTGAAGTTGGGGCAGGGAGACTGGATGGCACATTTTGTCTCACTGGCTCCTGAGGTGGAAGATCAGCGGCCTCCGCTGGAATACCCTGCAGTACATAAGTAACAACACTCACATCAGAATAAAACCACAGACAGGAAAAGAAATAAAGCGCACAGGCTGGTGGGATCCTCACCATCAGCAGATATTCGACTGCTCGGTCGGGGTTGTTGTAACTGGCTCTGAGTGCATTGACCACCTGCTCTCGTTCATAACCCATAGACATAATCTCTGACACCAGGTTTTCATAGGCTGGACCTGTCACTGTGAAAACAAAACAGAGACGTTGATGGAAAACTGCTTAAAAAAGAGGGCGTTTGGTACCTTCATGGTGTTGTAATCACACGTTTTTAACATATATTATGTGATGGTGTTTTTTTTCCTCATGTGGCTACAGAAGCACCTTTTCTTTCGATCTAATTGTATGACACTTCATACGAACAAAGAAAAGCCAAACTATGTTCCTATCTTGAAAATGTACATAACTTTGAGTTTGCTCTGCCAAAAGAAGTGCATGTGTCTTTTTGGTCAAGTATGGATTTTTGAACCAAGAGAAGGAGAGTGTAATTTGGAGAGAAACACTGTTTTTTTTTTCATTGTAGACAGAAGAAGGAAAGGATACAGATTTCTTACCAAGTATTGATGCTGCCTCTTCAAGGAGACCTAGCTCATCAACAAGGCTTAAAGAGAAATCGTAAAGAAAAACAAAAGACTTTGAGAACCAAGTTTCCACAGCTCACACACAGCAGTGATTCTTCTGTTTTTAAATAATTAAGACAGGAAGTAAATGAAACTTGGTGAGGATGTATATCTGGCACAATGTGTATTCTGTGTGACTGGATTTGCTGATTAGAACAACACTTGGTGGATATGAGGCTTATGGGGATGTTGTTAGTTTTCCTGTGAGCTAGACACAAAGATACAGGGTCAGTTGAGTTCTAACATGTCATTCAGTTGAGGAAAAAAAATGCACAAATAATTACTGGGAAAGGTCATCCTCCAACCTGGAAGCAGAGGCGAGGACTGGTGGGGTGGCAGGTGATTGACTTTCAGGGTTTTCCCTGGGCTTATCCTCTGGCTGGGCAGCAGGGGTGGGACCATCTGCTGGGGCTGAGGTTTGGTCAGCCTGAACTGCTTCAGGGGCTGAAGCCGGGTTAGGGGCCAGGGATGCAGCAGCAGCAGAGACTGGTGCTGAGTCTGGGGTTGTGTTTGAGTCCCCAGCTGCTGCTGCTGCTTCTGCTGCTTTATCAGAGGCCTGTGGGGTGTTTTCTGGGACTGTGGAAGGGGATTCAGAGGGAGGCACTGACTGTGGGGCAGGTGTGGGTGCAGACACTGTTTGTATCGGTGTGGAGGGCACTTGTGTTGGGCCACAAGACGGTGTTTGGCCTGAGACTGAAGGTGGCACTGGAGCTGCAGCTGGATGGGAATTTGGCAGAGCAGTTGCTTGAGGAGGAGAAGTCTGTTTAGGCTGAAATGATATCAAGAGCTTATTATTAGTGCTTCTGCACTTCATCAAATGGACAAGGCTGACAAGTCTGAAGTTCTGATGGTCAACATAATTAATGTACGATCATATCACAAATTTAGATCGAAGAGATTGATGCTCAGAAAGTTGAATCAAAAACTTTGTTCATTTAAAATTATAATAACGCAAACAGAAGAGAATCATCACCACATTGTTACAGCCTCTGTTTGGTGAATTTTCTGTTTACTTTACTCAAAGAACTTGAAGTCACAGATAGGGATGGTATTGATTTGATTGTATTGACAACAATGCCATGATCAATTCCTTCTGATCAATTCTTAACAGGAACCTGTTTTCTAAACCCATCCCTTGTCACAGCTGAATTAGTCCAGTTTTGCATACACCTGAATTTTTCTAAATCTATTTTTAAAAACTGTTCACAAAAACAGACTGTCATCTGAGCAACAAATGACGTCCTATTCTATAAAAAAATACTCTAAATAAAGAGACACTGACCTTGGTAACCATGACCACCACAAAGTTTTTCTCATCGATTTTGTAGTCTTTGAGCTGGGTGTCATCGTTTAGGATTTTACCTGTGACATTCATGGAGAAACAAAAATCAGAAAATACTTTGAAGGTGTTGTTGTGTTTTGAAGAGGAGGTAAGGTCACTGACAATAGAATCACAAACTGAACATAATCAATAAAGCAGTTTCAGAGCTGTGACTTTCTGACAATTCAGGTAATACTCAGTGAATGTGAGACTTGATGAAAAACGGTGGGCATCAAAACACCTGGGAGTGTATTTAAGTTCATACACTACGATTTAACAATGAAATAAAAGTGTTCTGCATAAATAAAGAGCTGTCTTTAACCATGACTCTTTCCATTTGAACCCATGGATCGCAAACAAGCTACCTTGGCTGTGGTTTCTATCAAATATAAACCTTGTTGCCATGGATTTTTTTCTTTACCAGAAACAATATCAAAACAGAATTATTCCTCTGGTTTTAGCCCACAAAACATCTCAATGAGTTCTTGTTACAGCAAATAAATGGTCTCACCTGCATAGATGAGTTTTTGTCCTGCAGCTGGAAATCCATCTTTTCCTCTGTCCTCCTCTATTTTTTTCTTTAGGGCATCAACCTGATGAAAATGAACAGAGTCTGAAGTCAATGAGGTAGCATTAAAATGTGATCTGTAACCAGGGTGTCTTTGTGCGCAGCAAGAATTTGACATTCTTTAAACAGGGTAATAATATACTTGCCTAGCATTGCTACAATACCACTCCACACAAGACTTACTGTTCATAGTATTGTGCCGGGTGGATTAAATGGTTTAAAACAGCATTGATCTAAATATGTATAACTGTGTTAACACTATGCATCTTTGAACATTTACTCACATTTTTAACGCTATTTTGCTAAAAGCTGAAAATCAGTTTAATAATTCAAATATTGTGTGAAGTAAACCTGACTTTCATTTTTGTTATGGTTTATGTTGTCAGTAACCTCTTTAACTTCATTTCATTTAAACTCAGAAGTGATAAAGTTTTACAGTTGAAACATAAAAAGAGTGTGACTCCTATCTTTCAACATAGTTACACCAATAGGCATGTTCTTTTCAACATAAATGGATGTGAGGTTTAAAATATTGCAGCGTCATTCAAGCTTAGAAACTGTAACAAGTCAAACATTATCAAGTTTACGGGAAACATATGCAACACTTCCGGTTTGTGTTTCCAATTCAAATTCTTCACGTTGTTTGTCGTTCAGAGTCAAAACATTTTACTCAATCAAACTGATCGTTTTCAAAGCAAATTCGTTGAAATTTTGGTTAATTTGGGAGTGTTTGCAATCTGGTTTTACTTTCATCTGTAGTTTAACCCGGGTATTTGCGATGACTGAATTGCTCGAACATAAACCGATGGTGTCGTGCTTTTAATTTGAAGAGAAATAATGTGAATTCCGGCCTACACCGAGCTAACTCCGGTTACGTTACCTCACATGAACTCAGTTAAT
The DNA here is from genome assembly GCA_008086565.1 of Thalassoma bifasciatum. NCBI lineage: Eukaryota > Metazoa > Chordata > Actinopteri > Labriformes > Labridae > Thalassoma > Thalassoma bifasciatum. Next base: position 214,720 of record RPOG01000661.1, on the reverse strand, counting down.
AACAGTGACATTCTGCGGCACTGCTAACTTGTTTGACAACATATTCCTTCACATTGACGTGTCATGACTTTTTCACTTTCGAAACATTTCACCTACCAGTCCTTCAATGTAGATTAAGTAGCCTTTACCTTGACTCGATCTTAACATGAGCTAACATTCCCGTATGCTATAGTCTGTAGATGCCAGCCCTCCCGGCCTGACCGTGTTTACTTCAGCCCCGTTAACTTCTACTCACCGTCAATTCTGGGTCTATTTCTATCTTGAACGTCTGCTGTTGGAGGGTCTTCAGTGTTATCGTCAGCATCTTTCCGCAGGGTGTCAGAAATGGCTGGGGTCAGTGGTCAGTGTTTCACAGCGGTTTCTTGACAGTAGCCCCTCTTTTTTCGCTCTGTATCTATTTATCTGGGTCTAAATGTATGTGTGACTCAGCTGTCTCAGGAACCAGCAGCACTGCTGGGACGCCATCTAGGGCTGGACGGAAGGCATAACACAGCGCTGCCTTCAAGGGCTATCGGAAATATCTAAACCAAGGGCAAGTAGAGTGGAGAGGAGTGACTTCAATTTCCCAGAGGGACACCCTGCTTTGCAGACAGGCGAACAAAATAGTAGAAAAAGAAATCACCCCTTCATCTTGTCCATCACACTAGTGGTGGGCAGATCAATCTCAAATATTGATCAGTTTTGATCAATACACACCTGATTAAATCAATACTTAAAAATTATTCGTTTATTGCACCACTATGTGCAAACTGTTTGATCAAAATGACACATTTCTTAGTGGAATATAATAATAGTTGTTATCCATGAATTTTAAATTTACTGTTTTACGAGAAAGCAAAAAAAAACAATTAAAGCACGTGATTATTTTCTGGTTGTAAAATTTGTTATTTACTTTTAACAATGAGTGGAAACTTTACTTTTAGTATGTTACTCATGATTAATTTTGACACATTTCATTTCTGTGTATAAAGTACCGATATCAGTAACGGTATCGGCAATACAGGTTGAATCGATACCAAATTTTGCAGTATCCCGTGCCACACTATCAAACCATTTTCGTTCAACTGTGGCATCAAATTAAAACCCTAGTTGTGCCTACATGATCCTTATGCTGCAAGCGAGAGAAAAATATGTAAGATTGTCAAGATAGAGCTCTATTACCCATTTAAAAGTCAAAAAACAACATGTCTTAGCATTACTTTGATACAAAATGTACCACTACCGTTGGATTGTTTTCACTATTCTTTTGCCATTCTTGGCCAAACAAGGTTAGAATATTAAAAAAGAAGAACCATCACCAACACAGCGGCCAAAACTTGACCACATTTGAGAAAGACTGAGCAGAGATGCCATCTCCACAGTAAAAACATTTCACCACGTACATCCATAACAAGTTAATGAAGACGGAAAGATCAGAGAATATTCTATGCTATACTGAAGGTAATAATCCCATCACATACGACCATTAAGTAGGAGTCAGCTTGTTGTGAGAATTTATTTTCTGAAACTCAGTGTGTACCACAGGACAGTCACTCATTCAGAGAAAAAAAATGACAAAATAAAATCACAGTTTGATGCAGTCTCATTCCATATACACATCATTCAGACAGGGAGACATGGCTGGACAAAGGACATATGTCTGAAATTAGAATTTTTTGACAAGACATGTTCTTAGGGAATCAGTGATTGAATAAATTATGAGGAGGGTCAATAAAAAACAAGTAGCTCTAAATCATACAGGAGAAATAAAAGTGCAAGAACCAGACAACACAGAACCTTGATTTACTGGTCATCCCATCAAAGGCAATAATAAAATGAATGGGCGCTGAGTAACTGCACATGCACTATGGGACTGACCACGTTCAGAAAATTACATTAAATTAATCAACTCTCAACCAAGGATGACAGACAAACAGAAAGAAACATGTAAACCCTTCTCCTTTTTAATTTGGAACCTGAAAAAAGCAACAAGGAAATTGATAAAGAAAAAGGAAGAACCTGACCGGACCCTTCCCTCTACCCCCCACCCTCCCCTACACCTGAATAAAAGGCTGCTGTATGAAAGGACAGAGTCCACAGGGCTGTCGCTGATTCTTTGTCGAAAGTTTGAACTTGCAGAGAGTAACCCAGTCCACGAACCAGCTCCTTTCTACAATTCATCCTTCTGGGCGACCTCTTCTGTGCCAGCATCGTCCTCTGTGTCATCCTGTTCTCCTTCATCCTCTGTGTCCTCATCCTCTTCTTCTTCTTCTTCGCCTTCCTCTTCCTCATCATCATCACCTTCAGTGTCCTTTTTCTTGCTCTTTTCCTCCTCCTCCCTTATTTTCCTCTCCACTTCTTCCTGCTCATCCTTCATCTTCTTCTCTGGTTCCTGTTGAAGGGGAAAAGCGGTTTTAATATTTTGAGCTCAAGTTTTTGATAGTTTACTTTTTGCTTCATCCATATCAGGCAGAATTCAAAGTCAACAGCTTTTTTTTCTTGTAGTCCTTGGGCCTGTTTTGTGTTTGCTGCATGTGTGCCTTTTATTTTTTTTACAGTTTGGGAAACTTGGCATTACTTTGTGCTTGCAAAGCACTTTGCACAATAAAAAAAGAAAGAATTATGAGGTAGCACAACCAGATTAGGTTTGCTCAGGTTAATACAGAGTATCTGCAGGTGTAAACAAGTCAAATTTAAGGCTTTTTAATGCCACCTTGAATGAAATTTGAGACCAAACACACTATAAATACAGGCAGTGGTTGGGGGATCCCGCTGTATTACAACCCAAGTATAGCATGTGGCACTCACTCAATGAGACAAATTCAAGTTTGCTTAGTCTGTTTGTTGAACATAAAGTGGTACTCAGCACTCTCTAGTTCTTTATCTGTATGTACAGGTACAGTGTGAGTGCAAATTTATTGAGACTGGCTAGCTAGCAATTTATATAATTTATTGTAACACTTTTAACAAGTTTGAGACACGTTAAGGCTTTAATTCTAGATACATGAATTTCAGACTTTTTAAGGATGAACAGACACCCTGTCGTAACACTTGCTTTACCACCTGGAATAAAAAAAATCACAGATGGATTTTGCAGCATGGGGCTGTTTGGTATTTTGATCTAGTAAATGGGGTTAAAAGTTTTATGAGGGTTGTATCAGGTTGAACTGAGGAACACCCACTCAAATGATTCATTACACAACCAGTGCAGGTAAATGTTGACGTTAATGTTGAAATGAACTGGATGGAGCATGGCTCTCAATTTCGGGTACCCTCTTACCTTAGTGACTCCCCAGGTTTGCTTCCCGAACTCCTCTGCTTCCTTGACATCATCAGTGATAAGGAAGTTGTCAAAGATTGTGCCGGACTTAACCTGAAGGACACAAACACATTAAGATTATCCAATTTATGTGTCTTAATGAATAACCTTTCCTCTACTCTTGTTTCATCTCAATAATATGATTTGTTTGTACCACACAACATGAAACAAGGCTGTGGGTAGATTTAGGACAAGGAATTCAGTTATCACAAAATCCAGAGGGTAAATATCGATCATTACCTGCCACAGATCCAGGCCTAGTACTCCGATGTTATCAAACTTGTACATTGTTGCGTCATGTGTGTACTCAGGGTTGTCGATCTCGGGGTGGACCCAGGTTCCCTTGTAGTCAGGGTTGTCGATCTGTTTGGGTTTCCAGTCCCCCTGCAAAGAGATGATGATATGGCTTAAAAATATTGGTCTTACAGACTGAAACCTGAATAGAAGTCGACCTTATTCAACCCAAACCCTTAAAAATAAAACCTCCAAACAAAACAGTGATCGTCTAAAGCCTGACCTTGTACTCTGGGTTAGTGATCATCGGAGCCTCCCACTCTCCATCCATGTCCTCATCCCAGTCCTCGGGCTTCTTGGCATCAGGGTCAGTGATGGTCTCTGGCTGGTCCCAGTCCTGGGGAAAGACAGGATAAAACCATTTTAAGTAATTAATATTTTAAAAATGCACACTGTATATTAGGAATGAGACCCCAGCCTGGTAAAATAAAACAAACATTGAGTCTAAGTTTGATTTTTCAAAACAACACTGTATTATTTTGGTTCTTACATGATGTGTTAGAATTTTTTCAGAACAGTTGACAAAGTGGTGCCCATAATGATAATGCCATATGAAATCACATATAGGCCAAATTTATCCATAACGTCTCTTTTTATCAAGTACAAAAGTGAGAAGAAAGTGGATAGAATTGTATAAAATATCAGTCAAGACACAGAAAATGTGAAACAGGACATGTGTATATGAGTTTATGATCCCTCTTCCACACCTACCTGATAAAACTTTGATCACATGATCAGCGTCAAGTTAACCCCATGAATCTGTGTCACGGTGCCAACTCTGTACTTACTTCCTTAATCGTGAGGATAAAAGGGCATTTCAAAGAATGATACCGAGAGGTAATCAGGATCAAACAGGGCTGACACTTCTGAGTTTTGATTGAGAACAATGTTTGAAGAATGGGATTTTGTGACGTTACTTGTGTCTTTCAACAAACTAAAGTAAACATTGCAGCAAGGCCACTTACTGGGACAAGCCCAAAGTCTATTGTTGCCTCTTATCTCCAAGGTGTTAACAGTAGTTTTTTGAGCCTGTCTCACATTTCAAGCACACTGTTAAAAGTAAAATGGTAAATTTGTTCAACAAAAGTATTTAAGAAGAGATAAACAGTAATCATAGAGTACACAAAGTTTTATATTATACATGCTGAAATTACAAAATGGATTCCTCTTATTCTCACCTCAGGTTTGGTGTCGCTGGGGTCGTCAATCTTGGCTCTGTCATCCCAGTCACTGGGTTTTTTGGCATCTGGGTCCTTAATCTTCTTGGCAGGCAGCATGTCCCAGTCCTCCTCCATGGAGCCAGACTCCACCTTCTCATTGTCAATCTTCACCTCGTATGTCTGGTCTGGATTGAGGATCAGTGTGTACAGGTGGGTCAGCTCGTCATCCTAGAATTAGACAGAGGAGACAGAGGAAATTTAGAATAAAAGAGGAAGTCTTCAAATTCATGTTGAAAAAAAGACCAGTATGAACTGGTAACAACCTTTTGCTTTAGTTACCTTGCATTTGATGTCTTTCTTGATGAGGTGGTTCTGGCCCTTGTAGTTGAAGATCACATGAACCTTCTTTGTGCTGTATCCACAGATATCAGGCCCTGGAGACACAAGACATGGTGAGTTTTTCTAATGTCTATTTTTTATAAGAACTGTAGAAGACTCTCAAAGACACTGAAACAGGGGAATTAGCAAACTTTCTTTCAAGCATCCTTAAAAGTGCTCTGGCCTAAAACTGAGCTGTACTTGGGTCAGATCTGAGTGTCTCTACAAAACAAATATAACTCACCGAACATGATGTAATACTGTGAATCTCCATGCATGTCGCTCTGGTCAAGGTCAACAGGGAAAATCTTCACATAGCCACCACCACAGTCAATCTTCTGCTCATGCTTCACGGTGAACTGGACGACCACGCTCTTTCCTTCATTGTTAAAGGGCGTAAACTTTGCAGACATGGCATAGAAGCGGGCATCCTGGCTGGTCTGGACACCTGGTGAATGAGAAAATCACAAAATTGACACAAACAAGAGTGAGAAACTATGTTAAAGAGGGGGAGCCCCAAAGCCATTCATTTCATGAGGCGCCTTTTTTGTGACTGTGCCTCAGGTTCTCCTTTTTTTTTGTCATTTCTCTTACACAGACCCTCCGCACGTGTGCATGTAACCAGAGATGTCAGAGAGTCTTGCTCAAGACTTACTGAGGCAGCGAGGTGAAACCAGCCCACTGCTGAAATATCTCCTCAAACATGCCATCTTTGGTTACTGGCTTTTGGTATCTTTTTAATGAACTAAATGATGTTTAATTAGTTGTTTTAAGAAGATCACGTATGACTTAACTTTGGGCCAACAATATGGAAAATGAGGTTTGGGGAGTTTGAAGCTGCATTGTCTCTTAAGGCAGGTTATTCCAGTCTTGGTCATAGCCTTTGCATGAATAGTATCAGCCACTTCCTCATCTTAGAGTGGCTCTTCAAGATCGAGTCGTATACATAGATTGAACCTGTTTCTTTGACATTTGCATTGGACACTGCCTGCTAACACAGAGGTACTGTTGGCAAATGCCCCTTTTCAGACATACAGCAAGTGACCTATTGTCAGGAGGCAAAATAATTACCTTTATCGGCCTCAGCATCCCCGTAGAATTTTCCAGCACTCAGTTTCCACTGGCCATAGTCTGACTTGTGCTTTGACTCGACCCACCTGCTCTTCCACGCATCTGAAACAGAAAAATGTAAAACATCTAGTTATCTCCGGACTCACATTTTGAAGCCACTGTTGGGGCAAAGCAATATGATGAGAGAAAAGATAGAAATTTAAAGAAAACTTGAATTACTGCCTCTCTTGAATCACAGTTGTGGTAGACATGCTTGTCTTATTAACATCTGCTTCAACTGCGCTGATTTATTTCTTCACTTGAATTATTTAAGAGCTTCCAATTATCGTTATTCTTGAATTCTTGTTGATGCTGAATAACATAAAATAGAATAAAATCTACAGTAACATTGTAACCAACAATGAGACCTGGAAATCACCTGATATCAAAAGTGAAAGAAGATTTTTTGTCTTATGTAAAAGTATGATCAAATGAATTTATGTGCTATTTTCTAGTTCAGTCAACCCTTATTTTAACACTGTAAATGAGATAATTTGTTAAACTGCTCTGTTACTCTGTTTATCCATTTTTAAGCTAAAACCATCACACTCTAAAAACGAAAGGTGGTCTGGCCTATGTCGGTGTGTTAAACTAAAGCAGTGCAATTAAGATTGAGAAGGCAGTTTTTCAAAGGGCAGACCAAATGAGACCCTTGAAATTATGAACCCAATACAACCACTCAGACAACACAATCATTCATACATAGGGCAAAGAGACATGGGATAGGTTAAATACTGCACCTCCATCGAGGAACTGCTCCTTGAAGTAGACTGTAGCGTCAATAGTGACAGTTATCGATGCAAAAACTGCGAGAATTGCCACGGGGAGCTTCATGTCGGCTGCTTCTGTCCAGTGCCAGAGGGGTTAGAGGTGAAATCAGCTAATATAGCGAAGAGGAAACGTAACCTGAGAATTTCAACAGCAACGAGTCCTGCACAGATGGCCGCGTCCTATTGGCCAGAGCTCCGGCCAATGAAATGAGACCACGAGTTATATTTCGGAAACGCTCGGGTTAAATCGGGTGAAGATCGGAGGAGGGCAACACAGGCTGTTACATTCAGGGACTTTCGGGGAAAAACGTGTGGGTAGTTTCCTGATAGCAGTGGGGAAAAGGCTTCACATGTTCCCAGCATATACAATTCACATTAATATCAAATAATATCTTTCTTTTTTTTTGTATAACGAGTCATGGCATAAACAAATTAGTTTCCTGAGGTCGTGGATACACTTTTAGTGAAACCTTTTTTGTTTAGAATTTTAGTATACTTATTATTTCTTATTTGATTTTTCAGGTTGTAATTCCAGGGTTACACAAAATTAACTGTATGTTTTATTTTTTATTTTTAGATTAAAATAATAAGGGGAAAAGGACACTAATTAACATAAACTTTGCAGTTCAATTGCAGCAGAGAACCTATGGCATGGCTAAAAGTCTCTATTGGAAGTTTGTCCTATGTGGGTTGACAGACTTAATCCACTCTTCAAATGCATCACTTTTAAGCCTTAGAGTGTAAGTTAACTTTTCCATCACAAAAATGTCATGCATCGCATTGAACCAGTCTGCTTAAAAAAAAAAAAAAAAAAAAAAGAGGTGATTATTGACATAACCACTATTTTGTCCCAGCTTTTTTTGCTGGTCACTAAAAAGATTGTGAACATATACGTTTTTGTGTAACCTCGGAGTTGTGGTCACATCTAAAATATCAAATTCTATTTTGAAAACTTTTTCCAGACTGTTTTTAATTGACATTCAGTAAATTCTTATTTCAGGACACTCCCAAAAATATGATAATTTGTTTTTGCAATCCCACAACCTCTCCAGCAGGCGGTTTGTCGATCTGTGTGCTTTAGCCCTTTCAGAGAAATGTATTGTCTTCAAAGAATTCCCAAACAGAAAGAGGTGCCTAAAAATCAAAATATTTCTTAGCTGAAATAAATTCAGTTAATGAATATATTGGGGGGGGGGGGCGTTTTGACACATTCATGTCATATTTTAGGAAAAAAATGGATAGGTTTTATGTTCTACTGCTGTTTCTATCTAGTAAAAGTAAAAAAAAACATGTAGTAAAGGATATGAAACATGAATTAGTGATGACTTTGACTGTTTTAAGGAAATGTTATTTACACTCCGAGCCAATTAGCTCTTGCCATGCAACAGGTCCAACTAACAGGTACAAAAATAGCTCTACCTTTTTGAAATAATCCAGATTTGCGACTAGGCTTTAGAAGAATTACACATGCAGGCAGTAAGTAATATCACAACTTTAGACAGAGCTAATTTTAACCACTTTCTACAGGTACACAACATTATGAGTTTTAGTGAAATAGTATTTAATTGACTAAATAACTCTGTTCCTTATTGAAAACTGTCCCTACACCAATCTCAGTTTTAAACAATGAATTTGGTTTCAAAATAATTAAAGTACTCTTGAAGATGTGAGCTTTTTATTTTGGATTGTAGTTCTAAGTAATTGCCACATGAGGGCGTCAGGTTCTCATATTTCGGTCTAGCGGACTCCATGCTGACCAAGGACATCACTGTTGTCAGTGTGGAAATTACAACACTAGCCTACTAATAATCTCAAAGTAATTTGTACTTTTCTGCTAGTCTTCAAACTTTGTCATTGCGATGTCAATGTTACTGTTCTTAAACAACATAGTGGTAGGTTTATAGTACAGTGCAGCAGTACATGTATCAATATTTTAAATAAGGGTGCAAAGATCAAACTGGTATCCATCAGCTCAATTGGTTATAAAAGGTAAAGGCTGCTGAAAGTGAAAGTGACAAGAAATTAGAAGATTGTGAATGTGTGGCTGGGTGAAACAAAAAATTGTGAATGAGGATACATAAGACAGCATAGTGGTCTTTGTGTGATTATTACCTTTTTGGTCCACTGTGGGTGTAACAATTACAAAAGGATTAAAGTTTGGGGGACACATGGTGATGAATTCGTTTGTGATATTGCCCCACATAAAGATGGCTCCTTAAATGCATCCCCAGCTGGACAGGAGCCTTTCTGTGTGGAGTTTGTATGTTCCCTCCTCAGGCTCCAAACAGGTACAGCGGCTTCCTACCAGATTCCTAAAATACACTTTTTAGGCAAAAGGTGATATTTAATGACTGGTAAGTGTGGAATATGAGACTGCTGTCACAACATGTTAGGTCTGAACATATCCTGGGTGAATGATAACGGGTTTGGCTCTTGTGCCCCTGGGATGGTAATGAATGACCCTGAATGGTAAAAATAGTGTAGATAAAGGGTAACAGTGTGTGGAAACAGGAAAAAAGTCTGGTGTGTGGACACAATCTACTGAGGGCTGGTTCAAAGTCAAAAAGTGAGGTAACCAAATATTAAACACAACAGGAAACCCATATACACAGCAGGGAATGTTGCCCTCAGCTGGTTGATGGCAATTACACCCAAAGCAAGGTCAAATAAACTCTATGGTGAAGATTAAAAAATGCGAAGATGCAATGTCACTTGAGTTCATCTCTCCAGTGCAGAGTTTAAAAGAAAGAAAAAGATCAGGGATCTATAAAACACCATGGCGCTCTCAATGTGGGCTTGAGGAGAAAAATTCCTGCAGTGTTAATGAGGGCTGTGAGGCTGGGTGGTATCATCAACACATGTACTGCACTTTATCATGCTGTCATCTTACTTCATCAATTATTTAGTTTAAAATGTTATGTTTATCTTGATCATCCAAACAAAGGAAAACCTCTCTACTTCATTTGCCCATTGGAATTCATGTCTGCATCTGACAGATGGAGTTATTTATTATGGATTTTAACCACAACAACTTAATTAAACTGGGGCAAATTAAATGTATTTAACAGATACAAGGAGCAATAGTGATGCTTCTTAGACTCTAAATGCTGTTGTAAATTTTCCATTCTGTAAATTCTTTACCCAAAAAGAAGGATTCAGGTCATGATTTGTGGTTTGTCAGTAAAGACACAATAGGAAATGAAGATCAGAGCTTGTGTTTGGTGGATTGAGGCCGGCCAGATGAACAGAGCTGACAAAAAAAGGAAGTTCCCAGTGAGGCAGACAGCCAGAGTTCACAGGCAGACAGTGAATCTGGAGAACAGGTGGACAACAAACGAACAGGATTAAAAGAAAACATAAAGATAGTCTTGGAAATCAGCATGACTTGACCTCAGTACTTGTTCGATAAAGCCATTCTTAATAGTTTTTTTAAGCATTAAGTGTTGTGCTGAGTTCTTGCTGAGTGGATGTAGTGCAGGTGTACAGCTGGATTGGCAGCATGAGGGGAAGTGGTTTACTTTTTCTCTACGGAGAGAATGTATGGAGCACTTTTCTGTAAGAGATGCCTGTAACATGGGTGTGTATGAAAAACATTTGATAAAAAAATCTGTATAATATTCCCAAGAACAGATTCAATCAGTCAAACCCTGTCGTACACCTTCTATATCTCTTATTTCAAACTGCTTTTCCCAGCAGGTAGCTCATGTTCACTGTGAGTTTGACATCAAATGGATTGGCTGCTCCAATTTCCAGTACCAACACAAAGGCAGTCCATTGTGACAAAAAATCTCCCATGTTATCCAACCTGGTAGAGTTATACACACCCTACAGCAGAACCCAACAACTACATGTCTGTGATTCTTTGGATCCCAGTGATAGATTAAAGACCTACTCAAGGTTTCCTGGACCTGGAGCACGCTGGAAGTCAATGCCACCCCTTTAACCTTGAGAGAGAATTTATAACTACAATTGTCACTTTAACATTTTCATGTATTGCTCCCTTGTATTGCAGACAGTGCCTTTAATTGAACATGAAAGCATCACCACTTGAAACAGGCAGTGCTGGTTTCCCTCTTCAAAAGGTTTAATTTAGCAACACCAATACAGGAAGCTGTTAAATGTTTATTTCAGAATTAAAGATGAGTTGTAAATATTTGTGGACTTCAATTAGAGGGGACTAACAGACCCACTTCCTATAGAATTTTAATCTGATTTGAACTATAGGGAACATATAACCTACGAGACGATGAAGTTGTTGGCTGAATGTTCAATAAAGGGAACATGTGATAGCATAGGGCTACACTGTTTGAGCGGGCTACTCTTCAAAATGCAGCTTAAAAAGCTAAGCTTAATGAAGCCGCTTTGACAAAGTACCCTTTAAACTTACATGTGTTTTATTACTGGTTGTATCAGACAGTGGTTCCCAACCTTTTTGGGCTGTGACCTCTTTTGACATTGAAAATTTCTAGGACCCCAATAGAATTTTTTTCTAGAACAAGTTTTTGTCTCTGTTTATAAATACCATGCAGCAAATATAGAGTTACCAGGATTGGTGCACAAAGTGACGATTTTATTTGTCCTGATCAGGATACAGGTTTAATTCTGAGTGGACTTTCAAATCCAAAAATCTTTATTTATCCCCAAGGAACGATTAAAGGCACAAAGAGAAGTAAATAATATGAACAACTGAAGATGAAGGAAACAAACAGCACAAAATCAGTAAATAAAGTCTATAGCTTAAAATGCTTGAATAGAAATATCCAGCAAATTTCTGGGATACTCAAATACGAAACTTGATTAAATGCTTAACAGTAAACTACCATAAAAAATTAAAGTACTTAATAAAAAAAAGAATGAAATAACTTAAAAATACATTAAAAAAAATACCGAAGTACTTAATCTTAGAATGCTTGAGAAAGTTAAAATAATTACACACTAAATAATAGAGAACTAAAAGCACCAAAAAACTTTAAACTGAATTACTAGAAATCCTGAAATACTTCATAAAATACATAAAGTACTAAAACACTTAACAAATTTCTAATTGAATTCTAACATATGGATTATGGGTGTGGTGTGTGCAGTTTTTTGGTTTTAAAAAGACTAATAATAAATTTACAAAAGTAGTTTTTTTTCGGTGTTTTTTTTTTTCTGTCATTGACTGATAGTCATTCCAGGGGACCCATGTGAATTACAGGCGACCCCATGGAGGGTCACGACCCTACGGTTGAGACACACTGACGAACCCCATCAAATCGTGTGTTCATTCATGAAAAAAGGCATGGGTGTTGAGTGAATTTCAGTAATCTCATTAATTTGATGCACAAAGTACGTGTTGTTTTTAGCCTTGGTTCGCTCCTCTGTACCTGTGAAGCTCTGCCGGGACTGATGACCCATGGATGAGCTTTTATTTTGAAGGTTTAAGCCGGATGTGTCGGTGTTTACGGTTATTAGCTTGACTCCGGTCTGGAAGGAGTGACTCGTTGACTGCGGCGAACGCAATTTCGGCAACATGGGAGACGCTGGTGGATTTATTCTAAACGGATTGTAAGAAATCTCGGGACGATGGCAGAGAGGTGAGTGAAGGAGGAGAAAGTCTGCGATTTTCTGCTGTTCGCTGTTTTATTGTGGAGCTCATCTGAGAGCAGAGGGAGGCTGGAGCACAGCGACGAGGCTAACACACACACACACACACACACACACACACACACACACACACACACACACACACACACACAGCGGTTCGTTTGGTCGCTGTGCTGCTGAAGCGCCTGTAAGCTAGCACGCCACTCATTCTCTTACACGATCAAACACGATTTATGCTGAAACCCCTCCTGTGGATTCATGGTTGTTATTTTGCCAGCTCGGTGTGTGGTGGGTTGTTTGCTTGGGTTTGTTTCGCGGGTGAATTTTCAAGGAGGAAGGCTGGGATGAATGAGGCTGTGGACGGCTGGATGAGGAGGAGGAGGATGATGCTGTTGCACCTGTCGGTCGGTCCTCATCGCGGTCCCTTTGCAGGAATGCAGCTCACCCTCTCTCCTCTCCTCTAGCTGGATGCTGGCAGCACACCCACCTATGTGGACCCATTATCTGTGTGGGTTGATGCTTGGCTAGCCAGGTTATCCAGATCCTCCCTCGCAGCATCGCTCATCCTCATGATGGATGGAGGCGCCTCCCATGAGAAGAGGCTCTGGAAATGGAGAAGCGTGGCACCATCCTCTTACCTTCTCATCATTTTGTTTCACCTTTTTTTAAAACAAGACTCTGCCATGTGTGGATGAAACACAAGCCCGATTTCTGTTATAGGTCTTTTAATTCTATATGGACCTCAGACATTAACTATCAATTTACTAACAAGCTTTTTGAATCATTTGTGTCCTGTGATGAATGTAACATTGCTTTAGTAGATAAATGTGCGTACAACTGTTCTTCACTTTTTTCCCACACACTCATCAGTGAAGAAGAGTAGGAGCCAATGAAAGAAGTCATATTTTCTATCTCACTGGTGGAGAGAGTTGGTGAACCAATGAATGAGGTCCAATTTTAAAGAGCATGCATTAAATATGCTGAACAGTTTCCCATCCCTTGTAACCAACATGTACAGATCCCACTGCTCAGGCGCACAATAAAACAGCTTGATTTTAATCGGGGTTGGCTTTACACCAGATACAAGGTCTCTCATAAAGCTCTGAAATACAGGTTCGCTGCTGAAAATCCGTACCCTTTACAAATATATTTTCGTGGACCCCGTCTTTCTGCCTTTCTGGTTTATGTGCCTCTGTGGGCTCCCTGTCAGCTCAGCCCCCAGTTTCTGCCTTTATAGTCAGACTGCATGCAGCATCTTTACCATAGACAATGGCTATTTCCCCCCTGCAGCATGCAAGCTCATAAGGGCGAGTTAATAATTGATGACTGTTAAATTTGTGTTGCATGGGTCATCTGGCCTCATGTAAATCACTTGTGCTGGTCTGCCCTGTGGGCTCTGGAGCATTATACAAATCCCTGCATGTTTGTCAGAGTCTTATCGCACAAATCAGTTGCGCAGCTCCCTCATGACTGATGAGAAAGCATTTGGTCTTGTGATCAGATATTACAGACAGGGTTTCAAATCACTGTGTGTTGAAAACTCGATGAACAAACTGAGTTCCTAATATGTTGATCCATTAGGGAAGATCATAATAGCATACTGTTTCTGCTCCTCTGCTCCACTTTATTAAGTGGATATAACGGCTTGTATTGGTTACACCCAGACGAGGGAGCATCAGAGGTCGTCGTTGTATCCCGAGAAATGCTGATGCTTTAGATGATGATATCTATAAATTGTTGTGCTGGCTGATTTATGATACTCATGAACTGTGGAGAAATTACAGGACAGTAAACAGGTAGTAGGAGTGGGCACACATCACTTGAAGGATCCTGGAATTAAGATCAGTATGTATCCTCCCACTTAAAGGTTCGGGCAACTAAAGCATCCAGGATCAGGAGACGACCACTTGCCAGTAGTTTCCGTATACAGGTGTCATTCTGCAGGAAAGCAAGGCCATGCAATTTTGTTTCTCAATGAATTTATTCGATCTGGGCATTTTTAACTGCCTGGGTCATCTGAGCATATTGTGCTGCACATTTTCAAAATGAAACATTAATATCAGCAAACCCTAAAATGAAATGTCAGCACTAAAGAAATATTTAAACTAGAGATTGAAAACAGTTCAATAGCCACCTGTAAGATAGACACAACATCAGGCTGAGTAATTAATTTTAAGTCAGATTAAATCACAATATGGCCTGCGGCAATATTCTAATTGTAGACAGTGCAATATTTCTTTATCTATAAGCCATAATCATCAAAATTTCAAAGAATAAAGGCTTGAAATGATTCACTCCCTGTATAATGAGTCTAAGAAATACATGGGTTTCATTTTCTGAAATAAGTGACCAAAAATCTCTGAGTCTTTCATGATATTCTAATTGGATATTTTTGAGAAGTACCAATAAATGCAAAGTAAATGCAAACCAAACATACAAAAAAACCTGGGAAGCTCACCTGTAATGTTGAGGTTCTTGTGCCTCCTTGAAAGATGAAACTGTTGTTATGGGTTTTTGTCAGATTATCACAGTTAAAAGAAAAATGTGAACTAACAGGTTTGTTGTATTTTCTCTTCTCTTCGTCATACCTTTTGATTCTCAAGAATGAACTGAGACCAGTTGACCTTAAGCATGTGACGTAACAGGTCCTACCCTCCATTACCTGGATGGCAAAAGGGACATGTTACTCACTGGATGTTTGGACTAAATGGATGACCACGGCTTTAACCATGATCATCCCCTGTTGTGCAGGGAAGTGAAGTTAGTACATGGTGTTCACTGTTGTGTTGACTTAACAGAGTGAGTTATCATTGGTTTCAGTCACAGGATTTTCTTCTCCATCATGATGCATATTCACCAACATATTAACAGTGTTTTTCAGGTCTCATCTCAGAACTACTGAAGCTAAAATGATTGTATAAGTGAGCAGTCACTGATGAATAAATTAAATGTGTGAAGTTAATTACTCGCAAACAGAGGCGAAGTTGGATTTTTATCTAATGAGCAAACAGATCTTGTGACTCCAACAGATAACATCACATGCTGAAAGGTAAACACAAAAACCACTGAAATTCTGAAACTGGTGAGTTCAGGGACCAGTAGGTGTGTATGAACAGGGCGATAAAACTGCATGATAGCTTAACACGAGCGTCGCCACTTCTACCATCCACTGACGTGATGTCGTAGTAGACACATGACCACAAATGGTCAAAAGCTGGAAACTGATGTTGTTTTAATGATCCTGAGTAAGTTGCAGTAATTTCCCAAAATGCCTTTAAACAACCATAAGTTGACCTTAATTTTGAAGTTGTACATCTGTGCAAACATAGGCTGTACAGGCCAATGTATGTCTGATTGCAGCTGCTGTTCTAACTCAGATCTCAGCATGCATGGAGTGTATTGCATTCCAGTCTATTGAGCTACTGTAAGTGGAGCAATTATGTGCTCTTTTCATTTTTCCCAGCATGGTTGTTGGACAAGACCACTAATTAATAGCTACTGAAACGAGCTGTTAATAGGAATTCTCTTTACACTCTGTGGTTGTCGCGGAAATATTTTGGCTGTTTTTCCAAAGTTCCTCACAGTGAGAAGAGCAAAACCTGAGGTGAGCCACAGTTGGTGTTTTTATAATCCATCTTTCTTCATGCCCTGTGCTGTACTTCATATCATCCTAAAGAATGTTGTTGACATACACAACGTATCAGCGCACACATGCTGTCTCCACACCGCATGTCGTCTCCATGTCTGGCTGCCAGCTTGACATTTGATCCCAGCAGCAGGGTGGGGCACTGGGCCTGAGCGTTGTACCAGCAGCACGTGGTTGAAATATTCATATCGCTGAGCTTGAGCCACCAAGCTGCTGCCATATGAGTCACATACACTGTTCATCCAGAAAGTATTCACAGCGCTTCACTTTTTTCACATTTTGTTATGTCACAGCCTTATTCCAAAATGCAGTAAATAAAAATGCAATGAATTTTCTTCATATCTATGAAAAATTAAGACCAAAAATATTCACAGTCCCTGCTTGATACTTTGTTGATGCACCCTTGGTCGCGATTACAGCCTCAAGTCTTGTTGAATATGATGCCACAAGTTTGGCCCATTATTCTTTGCAGCATCTCTCAAGCTCCATGAGATTGAATGGGGTGGATGGTTCATAGCCATTTTCAGACCTCTCCAAAGATGTTTGATCAGACTCATGTCTGGGCTCTTGCTGGGTCCCTCAAGGACATTCACAGAGTCGTCCTGAAGCCACTGCTTCGATATCTTGGCTGTGAGCTCAGAAATGTGTGAAAATGAACCATCGCCCCAGTCTAAGGTCAAAAACTCTTGAGAGCAGGTTTTCATTCAGGATGTCTCTGTGCATTGCTGCATTTTCCCTCATTACTGACTAGTCCCCCAGTTTCTGCCGCTGTAAAACATCCCCACAGCCTGATGCTGACTCCACCATGCTTCACTGTAGGAATGGGGTTGGTCAGGTGATGAGCGGTGCCTGGTTTCCTCCAAACAGAATGCCTGGCATTCATACTAAAGAGTTCAATCTTTATCTCATCAGACCAGAGGATTTTCTTTCAGATGGTCAAAGAGTCCTTTAGGTGCCTTTTGGTAAACTCCAGGTGGGCTGCCATGTGCCTTTGACCGAGGAGTGGCTTCAGTCTGGACACTCTACCACACAGGCCTGATTGGTGGGCTGCTACAGAGGTGGTTGTCCTTCTGGAAGGTTCTCCTCTCTGCACATAGAATGGGCGGCCCCTTCAAGGAAGAGTCCTGATGCTTCTAAACTTCTTCTGTTTATTGATGATGGAGGCCACTGTGCTCAATGGGACCTTAAAGCAGCAGGAAATTTTCTGACTGCTTCCCCAGATTTGTGCCTGGAGACAATCTTATCTCTGAGCTCTACAGACAATTCCTTCAGCTTCATGCTTGGTTTGTGCTCTGACATTCACTGTCACCTGTGGGACCATATATAGACAGGTGTGTGACTTGAATTTACCACAGGTGGACTCCAGTTCAGCTGTAACAACTATGATCAGTGGAAAGAGGGTGTAACTGAGCTCAGTTTTTTAGTTTTTTAGTATATCTGTGTGTGTATATATATATATATATATATATATATATATATTTAGAAGCAAATAAATGGAGAGTTCATCTTCTTTTTAACACTGCTTGCTTGGTCAAGAACATTTTTACTGCATACAAAGTGATGAAATCATGTACTTATCTTTAGTGGCATAGTGCTGCTTTTTGAAACATGACAACAAGCAAACCCTGTACACTCAGTTTATACCATAGTTTAGTACCCGGCTATATTTAGTGCTACTCAAAACCCATAACTTGTAATGTAATGAATCCTGGTTATCTCCTTCCAGTGCTCATCTACCAACTACAACCTCAGGAAGCAGAGCAAACGTCATTCATTTTATTGATGGTCTCTCAACTTTGAAGAGACCACTGCAGTGTCCTCTATCACTCTACTCTTTAGCTTTCTTCTGACTTTTTCTCTAAGCTAGCTCTGGTTTTCAACATTGCTACAGCTGTTTCCTTCAGCATAGAGTACAGATCTTGCTTCTCACCACTGAACTTTGCTGTTGAGGATAGTGCCATCAAAGAGACTTCCAGTGTTTGTGCCATAAATGGATTTATTTTCTCCCAGGAATTTCAGACGAGACCGCTGCATTTTGAAATAACTAATTTTAGTGCTTATAATACCAATATCAGACAAATATGTAATAGTAGGACTACTTTGCGATCGCTCATAAAGTCATCATACAGCCTTTCGGTTGTAAAACAGCGACTTTAAACAATGTAACTCTGTTGGCTTTGAATGAGTGTCACTATCACAGTGTGTCACTGCTGCTGTTTTCACTGGCTATGGAAGAGATTTGCCCAGTTCAACACACAATATACACACAAGCTGTTTATTTATATAAACTATAGAGTTCTCTAACTTTTGCCCAGAGCATTTCTTGTTAAAAATCTCAGAACTTTTCAGAAAGGTGCTGGTGTTCTCACTGTCACTCCTCAGGCAGCAAAATATAGGTTTGATGGGAAGAAATCTATCATTCTGTTAACCATGAAAATGACAGGAGTTTGTTTTGGTATTATTTGTCTGCCCTGAGGCTGGGCTTTATGTGAGAAAGAACCGAAACAACATATGATGACAGAAAGGGCGTTTTAGAGAACAGATGTGTGAGGCAGTCAGTTGGATGAGCTGGGATAATCAGAGTATTTCATGTTGACGTCCTCTTAGTATTACCTGTGTCAGGATACGGTACTTGTAGATTTGCACTCAAATGTATTCATTTTAAAAATGTCCTTGTCATTAGTCATCCTGTGTGGCACATTCACCCCCCAGTTTATTAGCAGCACATCTGCTTGGATGTGTGTGTGTGTTTATGGAGGCAGTGAGCACCCTTTTGTGTGTGTGTGCTGCAGAAGCAGAGTCAGGGCGCACCCGGCTGTGAGCTTAATAAAACGTTGATATAGACCTCAGGGTTGTTTTGCTTGGCTCTCCTGGGCTCCATCTTTGTCCCACAGTCTGTCCCTAACTACCCACATGAAAGCACCAACAAACTGCTCACTTCCGATTGATGTTGTCTTTAAAGGACAGCACGAGTACACAGCAGTCTGCAGTCTGAGCTATTAATTTTTCATCCATTTAATCAGAGACAGTGGCAGGGAGAAGGAGCCTCTGGGAGACACGTCAATGTTCCCAGTGATGTTTTGAAGGTTATAGATAGAGAAGGACTGGGACTGACTGGTTGGCTGGTGAAGGCCTCAGCTTTCACTAATAGAGTTGTCACAAAACCAGAATTATGAAGTTTGATATACCATTGAAAATCAATAGACAAAGATGCCTGCTTTGGTACCATGGCAACATAAAATGTCCTGCTGGGCACCAACATTTCAGTACCATTCAGTATCTGTCTGAGCCGGTAAAGGAAAACAATCACTTAGTACAAATCAACATCTGACTGACTGTGAGTGAAGGACGGCGTAATAATAAGAAACATGCTTCAACTCATGTTAAATTTTCTGCTTCATGTGGTCAGACAATCCACCCCCTGAGTGTATGTTTTACACACATACTGTCTGTACTCATTATGTGTTTGCTGTGTTTGAGACTTTTGTGTGTGTTGTTTATTGTGCAGAGGTGTGGAGCTCAAAATTAGATCTACCAGATTTGCTCTGGTCCAGAGTGATGGGTGCAGCAGGGTGAGAAGAGAGACAGGTGAAGTGATGCACCCATCATGCCTAGTGCCTACTGTACAAGCCTGTGGGGGCAGTGCTATAATCTGGGGTTGCTGCAGTTGCTTAGGTCTAGGTTCAGTAACATTATGTGACCAAAGAATGAGGTCACAGAGTCCAGACCTTAACCCCACTGAGAATCTTTGGGATGTGCTGGAGAAGACTTTGAAGTGGTCAGACTCTCCCATCATCAATACGAGATCTTGGTGAAAAAATCAGTGCAACTCTGGATGGACATAAATCTTGTGACATTGCAGAAGCTCATTGAAACAATGACACAGCAAATGTGTGCCATAATCAAAGCTAAAAGGTGGTCAGACCAAAAATTAGAGTGTGACCATTTTTTGGTAGCGACTTTTTTTCGCCAGGTAGTGTAGATTTACTTTCAGTCTGTGATGTGGATTGGATTTTTGTATTCTGGGTATGTGCATTAATAACATCCACAGGAGGTGGACTCTTTGAAGTGTGGGTTATAGGCTGCTCTCAAGGCGGAAAACATACAAGCACTTGGAAAAACCCTGTCCTCCATTGCCTGAACAAACTTTTTTCCTCAAATTTTATGTGGGTACCCAAAACCCAAGTTTGGCCAAGAGCTGCCACCAGCTCCATGTAAAAATATCATCTTTCAGAGATGTCAAAATGACCTTTTAAATGAGATATTAGAATGGTTTGTTTGCTAAAGAAGTTCCACAAATGCCAAGAGATAAATAGCTAGACTGAAAAATATCTTCTATAATCACTGTTCTATCATCACAGTGGAAGTTAGCAGAGGTTAACATCAGCCCAGCCTGAGACTTCAGCTGTGAAGCACTTCAGTCAGTTCAAACTGTTATTTGCCTCGTATGCCTTTCCCTGCCAGAGTCAATGCAGTGTTTCAAGGGGTGTGAAGGGCATCTGTGAATTATTGACTCGTGGTTATGGACCTTTCTGTAGTCACGCTCAGCGAGTGCAACAGGACAATAATAATGAACGCTAATCAATCAGAACACAGTTAAACTCTGAAAATATTGACGGGAGCGTGATTTATTGTGACACACCCTGACGCGACAACAAAATCCCTCACAGTTCCTCATAGATGATTTGTGTTTGAGGTAGATCTTTATACGGTTACACAAATATAACTTAATAAATATTAATGCTACACCATCATCCACTTTAGTAATGTATGTCTGTGGAGTGGAGGAAAAAAAAAAAAGTTGTGGAGCAGCCAGACTTCACATGCTCATTGCTTATAATGACCGCTTTAGGTGAGCTCTTTATCTCAGCTCGAGGCAGCACTGTTTAACATGATTTCACGCCTAGTTATCATTTAAAAGGAAATATGAATCATGAACCGTTTCTTGGTTTCTGTCAAGGCAACAAATCTGGAACAATGAGTTCAGTAAGTTTGAAGATGCTTTTCATTGGCTGATCTCATGTTTGTGTTCCAAATCCTGTAAAGGTGGTTGATCTTCAGGGACAATTTTTGTCTAAAAACACAAAAACTTTTACATGTTCATTGAATTAAAAGAGCGTTTCCTCTGCTAGTTCTGCTTCTGGAGAGCAGTTTAAATGCTGGTGAGGAGGAAATAGAGTCAAAGAGTTCATTATTTGATGGGTAAACCATATAACAGAGCTCATTTTGATTTAATTTGTCATGCAGAGGACTTGGTCAACACAAAATAATGCTGCTAGTTTAGTGATTTAAGTGTCAAGATTAGAGAAAAAAACACTGAAAGTACAGGAACTCACAATAGAGAGGGCACAAGACACAGTGGAAGAGATGCAACGATGAGAGGAGGCAACACAGAGACTAAATACTGACAGGAGAAATCAAACGGAGGCGACAAGGGGAGTTGACCTAACAGAGGGAAACACTAGGGCAGGAAGTGAGACTAAACTGGACAGACAGACGGACAGGGAGAAAAGAACGACAAAACTAAACAACTAACACGTCAGAAAAAAGTTGGGCATTATCCAAAGTTTGGCACCACCAAACATATTGCACATTTTTTTCCCTGGACAAACTGTATAACTTATTTAAAATCTTGTCATGAGCCTTAGAGAAGCCTTTGTAGTTTATGCATTAACATGTTATTGACATAAAACTGAAACAATAACAACAAAAAGCTTCATTTGATTTCAAAAGTCTAAAAAAAGGGTTTGGGTTTTAGTTGTTTGAACTTTACACTTACTTTGGAGGGAAGTATGTGAACAACAAGACAGACTGTAAAAAGAATTATGCTATTTTATATAAACAGCTCTGAAGTGCTGTGAGTGGATACAGATTTATACTCTTTACCTGCTGTTTGCAAATTTGTGGTTATGGGCATGGGGCACTCCTCTATGGATGAGTCTTTGCAGCCTTGAAGTTGGATCCCAGCCCTCCACGTTGCCATCACTAAATCTTGCACACATCCTTGGAAGCATTTGTTGGTTTTTTTCTGCTTACTATTCCCCCGTGACTTGAATCCAACATGCTGCCAAATGCAAAGGTCACATTCATAAACAATTTTGGACAAACTCACTTAATGCATGTTGCTCCATTTCTCCCTACTTAGTTCTCTTTAGGCACACAGCTTTTATTTGGTTATGACACTCATAATAGTCTAATATCTCCCAAATCAACAGTTGAGAGAAACATTTTATATTATCACAGTTATTGCACAACAGATTTAATGAAACTGAATTACTGAAAAATAACTCAGGGAGAATTAAAACCCAGAGTTTGACATGGTAGAAAGAAAAAAAGACAAAACACAAGATCAGATCTACAAGTAAGATAGGGAATCAAATCATAGTAAGAATACAAAATTGAAAAAAAGCAACTCATGACATTAAGACCCACAGCGTCATGAAATAGCCATCCTTGGTTGAAGCATCCATGTAAATACAAATTAAGTAACAATTAACATAAAAAAGATTTAAGCAATAAGGTGCAATTATTACCTCTGTGCAATTCCCACAATGTATGTTAGTATTTGTGCAGCAACTTTCCATAACTTATATCATTACTTTTGTACCATATATTTTTTAGTTGAATGTCCATCCTTTATATCTTATTCTCATATTTCGATTTTATATTGCATGTATGACTGTTTTTGTGTATTTCCTATATTTGAACATTTTTCTGAATGGGAGTAGCTGTTACTTAAAAGCAATTTCCCCCTAGGAGATCAATAAAGTATTTCAGATTCTGAAATATACCCCATTTTTGCTGATAAAGTACACGTTTTTGCTTCCAAGTGCCTGTCCTTCATGGTTGTAGAAATTGTGGGTCAAAAGGGAAACTTCAGAGAAACTCCTCTGAATTAATGTACTTTTGGAACATTAGGTCCAAGCTTTTGAACCCTCGGGGTCATTGACAACAGATTACAAAGAACATTCAAATTCACCTTTTTAGATTAAATGTTTGAATTGTTCTTTAACCTTCAAAGGCAAAAGCTTTCCACTCTCCCTCCACTTTGAAAGAGCAGCACAAAGAGACTGTGCTGGAAAGTTTCAGACATCATCGTCAGTAACCCCCACCTTTGGTACCGCAACACCAACAAATATTGTCATATTGTCTCCAGATGGAAATTGAAAGACATAACCGTCCAAATTTTTACATCAATTGGAAAAGAAAATTGTTTTCTTTTTTTGAGGATACTGTGTTTGGATTTTATTAATGCATCGTTCAAATGTGCTATTTTGTTATGTTTCTTCTGGGCCATCTGTAAAACAATATGCTGGACTACCAGAGCTCTAATCTTAAACCGTGAGCTTGTATGTAGCCGACAGAGAGCCAAGACAAATTTGGAGATGCAGAAGAAGAAGAAGGGGTGGGATGGATGGAGGATGGTTGGAGGATGGTGGGAGATCAAAAGGGATGAAGCTATGAGGTGATATTAAGACTCCACAGCAGGCGTGAGGCAGCAGAACTAAACATACAGCAGCACTGTTAGGAACAGCATGTGGCTTCCATCACTTTGTGGCTCAAAATGAGCCTGACATAATGTTAAGCTATTGAGCTCTCTGCTGCTATTGTTGGCCACTGATTGCTGGTGGCTGCAGAAAAGCCTGTTTGAATTAGAATATGAAAGTGAGCAGAGATAGCAGCATATTGACTGGCATTGACAGTGAGAGGAGGGAGGGGGAGAGATGGAGGGAGTATTGACAGATGAAGAGAGCAAGCGATAGAGCACTCTCTCTTTCTAATAGGATTATTGTGTAAATGTGTTTGTCTGAAGGGCGGCCCCCAGAGGCCTACAAATGTGTGTGGCTGTGGGTGTGGGTGTGGGGGCAAAGGACAGGAAGAGAGGGAGAGGAGTGAGCAGTTTTGGGAGCATAAAATCGAGAAGAACTTGGATGGATGAGCAGGCGTGTGTAATTTTTTTAGCAGATCTGGAAGCTTTTCAGTTAAAGCACCACAGAAATACTTTAGTGTCCCGCTCAAGCTGGGTTCAGACAGTAGGCAGAAGTGCCACAAAGAACCCCATAGTGCTGCAAAGTGCTGCTCGCCTCCATCCTGCTCCCATTTTAACTAATTGGGCTGTGCAGACAGGGAGTGGCTTTGGTGGTATCTGTACAGTCTTCCTCTTTTCAGGAAGCCAATTTGGCATAAAAACATACATTGATCAACTACTTTAAACTGCATTAATTATGTATGGTGTCTGATATGAGTTATGTGATTCTGAAAAATGATAAAAAGTGCTTCTCACTTACTCAACTATTTGACCCCCTGCATCTCTCTGCTGTGTTTTTAACTCTGAGTCCCACAAGTTTCCCCCCCTTGCAATGAAAAGAAGGCTTATTTGATCTTCTTCTGTACATTATATGTCCTTTGTGTACATCTCTTGTATTTTCCTATAGAGTGAGAGAGAAAAGACATACTGGCAGATCAAGTGATGCAAAAAAAGAAATCACTGGTGCAAGAAATGAAAAATTGCGATGCTCTGGGCTTCTGCATTCGTCTTCTCTGTGTTGGAGCCATGAAGGTGTTCTCTACCATTTATTAAGGACACCACCCTCAGGCAATCCAACATTTTAGCATCCAGTGTAATATTCGTCACAGTCTCTTTCTCCAGGTGATGTTTCCTTCTGTCAGTCTAATGTCTCTGTTATGATTCCCCCCAGTGCTTATCATAACACGAACGTCTCCTGTCTTTCCTCACTTGCTAAGAGGAGGTGAAAGCTTGCTGCACATCTGCATCACTTATCAAACCAAGAACTGAGAACCATTTTCAGTGTTGCAATGAATCACAACAAAAGTCAATTAAAGTTACCTTTCCAAGAGAACAAGTACCCTTTTCTTTTATTAAACATATCTACCATAAGTTCTGGACTATAAGCCGCTACATTCTTCACACGCTTCGAACCCTGCAGCTTAAACAACAATGTGGCTAATTTATAGATTTACAAAATAGTAGTATGCTAAAGCTACTGTTTTTGTTGTCGTCGTCCTGGTTCGCTTAGGGCCATGCCATAATGAAAGTGTAATGCACATGTGCAAAGAGGAGCGACTGTGTAACCAGCCGTTTCACAGGCACTGTTCGGAAAAAAAACACTAATGTAATTAAAAGTCAACATCGTTCTGTGTAAATATTCCATGTTACAAGTGCATGTATATACAATTTTTTTTGTTTTAAATTTAGTGGGTGTGGCTAAAATTCAGGCGCACCAAATAGCCCAGGAATTACAGTAATATCCTCATGTTTACATCTCATTCACATGGCAGCATGTCACTTGTCTTTGATGTTTGATGTTCTCTGATGTTCCTGCTGTTAAAGTTGTGTTCATCATGGCTGAAATTGTCAATCAATTTTATGCCTCTTATCATTTAACTGTGTTTCCAGATGTGTTATGTCACCTTTGTTTTTATGTTGTATTGATGCACATGTTGCAACATGAATATCCTGTGACTTGTTGAGAAACAAAATGTCATTTTCATCTCTTTTTTTTTTTCAATATCACGTTATCCATGAATAATGTCAGCAGGAGCAGAAGTGCTCCAGTCACTCTGTGTGTCCAGAACTTCATCAGCAACACTGATCAGTTTGTGGACTTCTGTAATGCTTCCTGGTGCCCTACTCACAGTGCGAATTCACTCAAGCACATTTTACACTACCTGATCAATAATCTGCGTAACACTCCTTCAGGAGTCACATTTCTGATGTCTCTCTGGGACAAGTCTTTTTTTTTAAGTTATGTTTTTATCTTTTATGCCTTTAAGTAGATGGAAGAGAGGACAGTGGATAAATCAGAAAACAGGCTGAGGGTGTGGAGTGACATGCAGGAAAGGCCACAGGCTGGATTTGAGCCTGGGTCACCTGTGTGAGCGCAGACGTCGAAGAGCGTGACCTAAACCGCTCGGTCATCTGCGCTCTACAGTAATTTGAGTTTGGTCTTATTTACTCTCATTCTTTAAAAATGAACAGAGGAGCTTTTCCCTTAGCTTTTGCTGACCTGAAAGCCTGTTGACTCTCATACCACATATCGTTATGGGCTCCTGTGCAGGGTGTTTTGATTTTTATTTCCACCTTACTTCTTGAATTACCTCACAAATAATTTTTCCAGCATGACTTAAATCAGCGTTTTCCTTGACGTTGCAAAGAAGTGTGGTTCAGTCAGCACAGTGTTTGTTAGCTTCCTAATGCCCTGAGTCAATGTTGCTGCTCAAACTAAGCTCTGCCTGTCGGCCTGTCTGCTCCCATTTACCACAATCCACTCACACAGATGGAAAAACAAAAGCTCTGCAAATATGACATCCCTCATATTCCAAATGGAATCACTACACTTTCTAATGAGCACTGACTCGAGACTCAAGCACGTCTATCCTGCACGTTGAAATGGTATAACAGTATCAAGGTCATCAGAGGAAGGGTGATACAAACATTTTATAGAAGCATTAATATTGAATGCAATTAGATTTAGTTTAAAATGACATTAATTCTAATTTAGATGTCGTAATAACACCCGTAATTACACCTTTAATAAAGGCATTAGAGGGAGCTGGAGGTTCTGGTCATGAGTGATGGTGGGTTGGTTGGCGGCTTGTACCAGAGAAGCTGTTGGTTCAAAGTTAGCGTAGTGGTGGACCAGGTCATAGGAATGGACCTCATTATGAAGAACTGATGCATTGAACTGGCTCACTGCTTTGTTTTCTATCTCCACAGGGGTCCCATGTTTTCATTGGATGGATATTGATTGGTTCTGTTGGTTGGGTAATTAGGTGTGACAGGAAGTAAATGTGACCTCAGCTGCAAGCTACCAGCTCCATTTAGTTTGCTGCATGCATTCCTCACATGTGCATAAAAAGACCTAAACATTAAAAGTGTGTGATTGTGGAGTCTCCAGTGGACGGTTTGGCTCTCAGCAGGTGTTCACACACGTTATTTCTTTTTGGTTCAGTGTCGACTCACGTACACGCCATAAAAGCTACACTGGAAGGGACAAGAACAAAAGCCACTAAAGTCAGAAACCAAATCAGAAACAGCAAATTTACAACAAAGAACACGAGTCAAGTTCATAAATACTAACCTCACCAAAACTTGTCATTCGAATACTTCAAATTTTCTTACAAAGAGCTTAAAATAGCTAGTTGTTAGTTAGACCAACTTGTAGGCGTTCAGAGAATTAAGCACAAACACACACACACACAAAAAAGGAGTCATTTTCAGTAATGTCTGTCATAAAAAACATTAACGCTCAATATGTAAAGGATGAACCAGCTCATGTCAAGTTGTCATCTTTAAATAAACGTGTGTTGGTTGTGAAATCAGGTCTTCTGCCACAGCACTTGATTTCTGCATGACCTGAAGTTGCATCGTCTGTTCTTATCCTGTTAAAAAAAAAGATGGGATGGCATGTTCCTTCAGCATAGCGTCTGTCTGATTGTATATTGGATTCTGAAGTGTTAACTTTAAGTTACAAGTAGTTTCAGAAAGTTTAAGCCTCCAAACCAAAATCCCCAAACATCAATTCAAAAGATTGAAGATTTTTGCTTGTTTGTGTTGATGAGCTAAAGTAACCCAGGTCTATTGTTAGTGTCCTTTCATGTTTTTTTTCCTCTGAAAAGGGTCTGCTACAAAGGGAAACCAAGCAAATTTCAGGAGGAAATATTTCATGGTTTATTAAGTAATAAATTCCGAAATTTCACTCATGTGTAAATAAGATGTGTGTAGATTTCATGTGGGTACATTTCATTCCACATAGAAGCTACTTACTTCCTTTGCTACTCAAATTGAATTCTGGAGTATCTGAAGCGTCATATACGAGTTAAACTTGAAAAGGAGACTCACATTTCAACTGGCAATCTCTGTAAGTTACCTGTCTGCCATCCAGGAGAAAGGTGGGGATTGCCAGTTGAAATGTACGACTTCTTTTCCAGTTTAACTTTCATATGATGCTGCAGATACTTCATACTATTCAAATTCATTCTGGGTAACAAGTAGCACTAATGTCATTAAAGAGTGCTTTAATTTGAAATGCTTGAGTGAAGAATTTACATTTATATTTGAATTTATTATGTATAAAAATCATGACATATTTTATCCCGAATTTTGCTGTCACCCTTTATGCATTCTTGAAATGTTTATTATTTCTGGTTCAAGTTTTACTATTGCCTCTCTCCTACTCAGCAGAGGTGCCATTAACCCAAACACACACTGCTTTTTAGATGCTTTTTGTCAGAGTTATAGAAATTTGAACCAAAGTAAGAGGCAGAAGTTAAGTTTCAAACTTGTGGTTGAAATTCTTACCAGTATCATCAGTAATAGTGGAACAGAGCAAAGGATAACAGCAAGTCTGATAAGGAACATCTTAAAACACTGTTACAACAACCTTTACTCTTTGAAGCAGCCAGTGCCATTCAGCTCTGACTTAATTTAAAACCGCAAAGAATCTTTAATTTAATGTTATTACATTCCCGTCTTTAAGAGACCTTAATGCTTTTCCCGTCATAAGAGACACGGCTCTGTTAATGCTGCCTTCAACCAGACCCAACAACTTTTCCTGGTGTCAAGATTATCCTATCAGTACAGCTTTACTGGTGGGTGTCCTCTTCTATTAAATTAACTGATTAGCTTAATTTAATGTAAGACCACTAAGACGCTCAATAGATCAAGCAAGTTAATTTAAAAAAAAGCTTCTGCTCAGATTAAAGAGTAATCCACATTAACAGGAAAAGCACATGTGGAGCAGAAATTGTGTATTACAAGAGCTCATTGAAGGTTTATTTTCTATATACCTGCTAACAAATATTGAAATATCAAGTATTGATTGAGAGCATGACTCTGTAACTTGACTGGACGCCTTTCACAAAAAAAGAAAACAAGCTTGTTAGTTTGTTTCATCACCACCTGATTCATAGTTTTGACATTGCTGTGAAACTAATGCAGTACAAAGCAAGACAAAACAAAACAAAAAGCAAGTTTGGAAAGGTTTGGGTAACTTTTCATCCAGACCTGTTGCTTGATTTTCTTAAATTTTTGGGACATTTTTTAATTCAAGAGAAAAAACCTACAGCAAGCTTGATAATTTATTCTATTCGAAAAAAGGTCGGAGAACATACAAATTTAAATAAATTTAAAAGCAAATCATGGATAAATATAGTTATTTGAAAACAGAGAGACTGTCTGTGTGTGTGTGTGTGTGTGTGCGTGTGTGTCTGTGAGGATGAATAAATCATGAAGAATGAAAGGCTGAGATCTGGCAGGAATTCTGGTGAAGCTGGAGCCTCAGAGCTTTTCTTTGGAGCGGGTGGGTGGGAGGGTGGGGTTGTCAACAAGCAGGAGGCAATTTTAATTAGCCATGCTGCTGTTGAAGAACTAATCAGCTTTATGCAAGGATCTCACACACACACACACACACACACACACACACACACTGGCACTCACACACATCCATACATACACATGCATTGAGGAAGCTTATGAAAATGAAACAGCCCCTAACAGGCATTGCGTTTGTTAAGGAGGGGGAGTGGTGGGGACAGGCAGCAGAGAGAGACAGGAAGCTGTAGTGGGACATTTTGATTTTTATACAATTAACACACGGCACCATTTTTAATTTAGCACTCAACCCATGTGTATTGTATTGTTTTTCCCTTTTGTGCCTTGGGGTTTTGGTGGCCTGGGGAGCAGCTTTGGTTTGTGGGTTCATCACACAGCATTTAATGGAGAACATTTTGTTCCTTTGAATTTTATCCAACCACCTAAACTAATTCCTGGACTGGAAACATTTCCTGTAGATTTACTTTGCATTGCATCATTGCAAATAATGTGTGTTTCTCAGAGCGAATCATTTATGTGAAAGCGACCTATTTCAGCTCTTTTATCTCTCTTTTTGTGGGAATGTGTTTTGTGTGATTAGTCTTCTTTAAGACATGAAACATAAAACACCAACCAGATGAGAGTTTAATAGATTGATGTTTACATTTATCCAAAAGTGATGAAAGTGATCCTCTTAAAGACTTCTTGTATTCCATCAACACTCAAAATAATGCTGTGACGTGAATCAGTGCTGATTGACAGATCGCTCTGAAGACAGCAGCAGCACAAAGAAAGTAGGGCAAGTTTAATAAAGTAGACGCACTTTGAAGGAACCTGTTTTGAGGTGCCAGGCAGATCCTCTGAATGTTTGTCTACCAAGGCTTCCACAGCAAAGAACAAACTTTATGATCCATTAGTGCTACAGCCGACAGGAACAGACTTCCACTTTCTTCATAACTCACCTGTTGTCTTCTCATCCCCCCGTCTCTCTTTCTCTCTGCTCTTCCTTGGGGTAGTACGGCAGACATCTCACAGTGGTTGTTGCTCTCAAGGCCGTGGCCCGCTTTTCACCCGCTAATGCCTCTGGTTGGTTCAGAGGGTGAAGGCAGAGAGGTCACAGTGGTCAAACGCAGAGACACGAGCGTTCTGCTTAGTATGCAAGCAGTACAAAAGACACATCAACCCCCACCAGTGGTTTCATGGGGAGGGAAAGAAACTTGCAATCAATATGAAGAAATGCTGTGTGGGCTTCTGCTTTTAAGAAATTCCAACTTTTGATCTAACCACGGATTTGTTGTTAATGTTGTTACATTAGTATTTTAATGAGAATTTGGTCCAAGTCAAAGTAACATGACCCAGGTCTAGCATTTGTTTGGCCAATTTTATTTGGAGATTCCACCAACTTTATTCCCAATAAATTAGAGTTTCATTTTACATTGGGTTCATTTTTGTTAGAACTGTAGCACTATCGCTGTGAATATCTGCTCAAAAACAGGCCACTTTGTTAGCTACACCTTGCTGTCCCTGCCTTTGAAAATGAAGCTTGCATAAGTTCATGCAGCACATGGAAATCATATGCGCAGCTGTGACCAGCTGACACGCTGATGGTCAAATCCCAATTCCCAACACTGCTCGATGGTGGCAAAAAAGCGGTGCATTCAAACACGTCTCCACAGCCATTTCTGCTACTCCTATGCAACCTTTACTCTGCTGCGTCTGGAAGTTGCCTCCCTCACCCCGACCTCCTCCTGTGGGGTCTGTATGCATGAGTATAGCATGAAGTTACACTTTGAAATGCACGCCCTGTAAAGATTAAGGAGGATGCTATAACGCCAACTATACCTGTATTTTCATTTAGCAATAAATGGTTCAAATCTATGACAAGAGTCTTCCTCACTGTCTTAATTATTCATGGCATAGATTCAAGAAGGTGCTGGACATAATCCTCAGAGGTTTTGGTCCATGTTGACACCATGTTGAACATCCATGATGAGAATCTCCAGCTCCACCACATCCCAAAGGAGCTTTTTTGGATTGAGATCTGGTGACTGTGGTAGCCATGATAGAAGTGCAGTGAAGTCAATGACAGGTCCAAGCAGCCCCTCACTTTATGTTTTCTTGTCTTGGGTCCATCTTATGTAAAGCACAAAGATGTTTATGTGTGTAATTCCCAGATTATCAGCAGTTCATGAAATACTCGGACTAGCCTGTGTTGCACCAATAACCATGCCATGTTTAATGTCACTGAAATCTTCTTTCTTCTGATGTTTGGTTTGATTCCCAGCAGGTCATCTTCATCCTGTCTACATACCGAAATGTATTAAGCTGCTGCAATGTGATTGGCTGATTTGTGTTAACAAGCACTGTAGCAGGTATTTCTCATCAAGAGGCCGGTGAATTTATATCATGGACAAATGATGAATGAAGTTTTCTATCAGACATGAGTGAATCCAAATTGGCTCAAGGT
Organism: Thalassoma bifasciatum; assembly: GCA_008086565.1. Lineage (NCBI taxonomy): Eukaryota > Metazoa > Chordata > Actinopteri > Labriformes > Labridae > Thalassoma > Thalassoma bifasciatum. The sequence continues at coordinate 182,678 of RPOG01000661.1, read as the reverse complement.
AATGTGATTAAATGGAAGTCAGAAAGGACTCCTTTTCCTTTGGAGGTCTTTTGACCTGAAATAAACTCTGTTAATGTACCGTGAAAGCTCTGCTCTCTGAAGAAAATAGCAAAAACAGAAAAGTTTTAAATCCTTACATTCCCAAAAGGCCTCTTGGATCTGCTGGGTTAATGAGCATTTTATCTTTAAGCATGCTTAGGTCAGAAGGTGAGCAGGGCTTTGCTGCACTGGTACCTCAGTTTTTCTTCAGATTTGCAGTCAGTTTGTGGAAACTGATGGATCAGTATCAGCTGTCTTCTTAATAGTTTACGATTATCTGTATTCCCATTGTTTGATTTTTTTCACTATTGCTTGATTTTAAAAAAAAAATGTTTTAGGAATTCACACAAGCTTACTCCAACTGCCCTATTTGCCTGATTCATGCTTACATGTAACCATAACTGATACTCAACATTTCACCTGATCAAATCTGTTTGACATCTACAAGCTTTAGTTTCCCTTTGGTGGATTTTATGAAGCCAGATCTTGTTTTCATGGGACCTCTATTATCACACACCAACATTTATTGCATCTCCCAGACCCATGTGTTCTAGGTCATGATCTAAAAAAGTTTACGATCAAATTCTGTCGACTTTGTCTCAATACACTTTTGCTCTATTGAAAGGTTAAGTGCTCTTTTTTGAAAATCTTATTTCCCTTATGTTTAAATTTATCGTAATGAAAACTGTTAAAAGCCTTTTTCTGTGCTTGTGCTTGTGCATGCTAATGCCAAAGGGTCTTATTGGCTGAAATGGGTCCTACCGCCCTTGAACGCAACCTCTATCCTTCAAAGCACTCTGACGTACACACTCAGTGAAAGATTTTGTTCCTGATGACTTAATACCTGAGTTGGTGACTTTAAATCACTTCACTGATTCGCTGGAGCTAATAATTTCTTGAAGCTAATAACCTGTCTTGGTTATGTTAGCTGTGAGCTAACATAACCAGACTCAGTAATATGTGTCTGCAGAGCCTGAAGCTGCAGTTTGAGGATCCCAATCATAGGACTGTGTCAGAGAAGGGAATTTTAAGAAAAAATACTGTTCTATTGTATTCTGGTTATTTTCACACTCCCAAATGTAGAAATTAAGAGGAAAAGATCCATTTAATGAATTACTAGAGATGTGGAAACATACCCTAGTTTGACCTGACAAAGTTTGCATGTGACTCCATTTTCTGTCCATCTTTTTGTTACTCGTGGAACTCTTTTGCACAGCAGAAGTCTTTTGTTTTTACTGTCAGTGGTTAGACTTCAAAACCACAGTCCGTAGTAAGCACCCTGTAATGCAAACAACAAGGGTCCTGGTATTGCTACTCCAGAAATGCTGTCTGAAATCTAAGTCACCCTCAGTAAAGGTTAAAGGTCAATGTAGGCCAGATCTTGTGAGAGTACTTATAGTAAAATTGATCTTAAGTTTGAAAATGAGCTAGTCTTCATGGTATTTTTTTCTGATCCTGGTCCAGTATGGCTCAGTGATGTTAAGATCAGTTAACACTTTGGATCTGTGAACCTTTGCACCCTGACTTTAAACCGGTTTAGACCACAGCTGTAACAAGCATTCACTCTCCGATGGTATTAATACAGCCATAAGGCTCACCTCACATGCTCACTCATGTGTGTGTGTGTGTGTGTGTGTGAGAGAGAGAGAGAGGAAGAGAGAGAGAGAGGGAGTGTGTGTGATGAACAATCTGAGTGAATTCTGTCGGTTGCAGGTATTCAGTTTCCAGCACTTCTCACATGTGCAGCATCTAAGGGTCAGAGAATTATAAAGGCAGCCGTTGCTAGGAGACCAATCTCCCCACGCTTTTGTGTTCTGGAGACTCCAGCATGTACTACTGCATGAAGCCCTCAGTCACTCAAACACACCCACACACACTCACATGCACACACACACACGCTGTCAAACACACATCAGCGCTCTATATTTGTGGACACGTCAAAGCACATGCACACATGCAAAATCTGAAAAGATGGTTTGGTGACAGAAAAAAGAGACAAATGGCCGCAGATTAGTCATGAGTAAGAGAAGGGAGATGTTTTTGGTTTGCAGACTTTTTCAGAGATTTGTGCTAAGCATTGAGGAAATCAGGCTGTTCAAGGTCAAATAACCAAAGAGAGAGAAGGAGAGTCAGTTAGTTTCAGCAAATGTAGGAAAAGTGATTTCATGAGGTATCAGGCTGGATCTTAGAGGATTTGTAAAGGCTGATATATTGTAAAAGTGCCAGTTCAATTAAGGACAAACCACATGTGAAAGCTGTGTTTTGTACTTAATGACTGGCAGGATTAAAGAGGACTCTTCTGTTTAGCTAGCTGTTACATTTGTCAGGTCAGTCTCACTGAAACTTTGTGCACTGTCTTTATTTATTTTCACTAAATTATATATTTGCTTGACTTTGATTGAGAAAAAAAGACAAGCAGCCTAATTTCAATCATGTAAGAAAGATACAATACTGTCACATTATTTCAGGAGAAAATAGTATGAGGCTGAAATGAGGTGGTTGTTGGGTAGATATAACATTATAACACATATGAGCATTGCACTAAATTTATGATTTAATCTGTTACAACATTTAACCCCAACACTGAAGAGAATTCACCTACAATTTTGAAAATGTGCCTCAAAGATGCATTGCTGTTTTTTTTTTTTGTTCCACTAAGCTGAGATTTGCTTCCTGGAAATGTCTTCACAGACTACAGTGAAAAATATTATAGCGTCTGTTGCACATTCATTGCTGCCTCCAGGGGAGGAACTCTACCAAAAGCAGTGCAACCCCCTCCCCCCTCTCTTGATCTCTTGAAATGAAATAAGTATGAGTGCCCCACATATTAACAGGAGTGAATCTAAATCATACACATACTTTGAGCTCAAGTGGGCCTGAAATAATCACATACAGCTACCAGCCTATTGTTGTACTTGGTATTGGTCTATTCTTGCAACTATTCTTGCTGGTTATCATCAACTTAGAGATGCAATGATTTCAGCAGAGCATTAATTGTCTCATAATTTGACCAACAGACGTAACATGATCGTAATTTCCAGATAAATCTTGGTTTCATTTAAGCCCATCACTGCGTGACAGAGCATCTATTCAACCACCTCCAGTGACAACCAGTCAACCTAACAGATATCATATCTATACAAAGTCTCCACAACTGACATACAAGCAAATTTACAAAAAAATAATCATAACAATCTTTTTTATACAAACAATAAATTTGTCATAGATGTGGAATCCCAGTTATGGCTTAAGTGTTACTACATGTGCACGAAAGCCTCCAGGTAAACATGGTTCAAAGGTTAAAACACAAACTAAAAATAAAACCGTTTCTTGTTTGCATTGTGGGAATATTTGAAACTAGAAAGTGAAAGCAGAACAACAGCCACTTGTATCTTGTGAAGTATAGTTGTTTTACTCAATGCACCATAGACAACAGCAGCAGCTCAATACTACCAATTTGATACAAAAGCAAGGAGATATAACTCAGTATTGGCAGATACTTGATGTTGAAAAATTAAAACTGGATTGAGGGCCAATACAGCTTTATTTCCAACAGTCCTACAATCAACAGATCCTATACAGCCATTGTATTTATTCTAGTATTAAGATTAAATTACCATATTTAAAGTGTACATAGTGCAAATTATTTTTATCAGACATATTTTTCTCTTTTAACCAAAAAAAGCTAAGATACATCAAAAATAAACATACAGACTGTGTACAAATACTCTGTTCTGAGGTGTTTCTGAATGAGGATCATTACGTTGACAGGGTCTGTAGTTCTGAGGCTGGGTCAAGAGAGGGACAGATTCAAACATCACACTTCCACCTTGAAAACGCTACAGGCTGAAATCTGTGTCCCCAAGCTGCTGTTGGGAGACTGTCTGTCTTCAGTATGTGAACGCGCTGCTGCTCCTTCCGCTGCTGCAGCTATTTTTAGTGTGTGGGTGTTGAGAGGTCCAGATCAGCCTACCAGATCATGGAAGCTCTACAGAGACTCCACCACCACCACTGGTCCAGGAACACACACACCAAGGACTACATAACAGTATATGGCGGGGGCGGTAATGGAGAATGAAATCTTGTGATGTGAGACAAATAGCACTGCAGGTGCTTAATACACATGTCAAACTGCTCTATAGGAAGGGGGGGGGTGCTATACTACTGGAAAATTTGCATTATAATTCTTTGTACTTGAGAATAAAATTAGAAGCAACGATGGAGAAAACATGTTGTGTTTTATGGCTGATTTCGAGTTGTCAGGGTGAATCAAAAACTGGTAAATATTCTTAAAAAGATGGTTTGCAATGAAAATTGATTCGGACCTGACAACAACCAAAACACACCTGATATATTGCTCCAGCTGCTTCAAGGCGCTGGAAAAATCATGTAGAGGATTTTCTTTTTTTGCTATATTAAAAAGCCAAGATGTCCAACTGTGGCAGAAATAAGGTTACCCCCCCTCCAGGCTGTTATAATGATTTGTCCCCACTTGCGTTGGAGTTCGTCTCTCACCTGCGTCACTACTATTGGTGAAATTGCTGGTCAGGATCCACTTTAAAAGTGTCCTTGAGGTTTGTCCTGCTGAATTAGGATGCTAACAAGAACTAAGTTTAAGCCACATTGTTTACCAGTCTGATGCGAACAGAAGCTAAAGGTTTTACCTCACAGTAAGTCCTTTGGTGCCAGTAAGCAGAAGCTTAATGTGCCAGAACTCTTAAACATAGATCAAGTCGACATGACAGGTTATTAGTTTGCCTCTGGTGTTGCTCATGTTCATGAATGTTAAAAACCGTCATCAAGGTGTTGTCAAGGGGTTTTGACCAATCAGGATCAAGCATCTTTCACAGCTGCAAGATTATTTCCCCGAGCTTATCTTCCAGTTTTTCCAATGTTTGCATATTTAGCTGACCTGAACTTTGGAGAGAGAGAGATGGTGGCAGAAAACATAATTCTGCTACTAAATGTTTATAAAGGAGGGGAGTGAGCTGTTATTGATCCGTTAATGACAGAAATTAGAGGGGGAGAGGAGGCCGTACTCATGAGCAAACCTCCAGGCATCCTCTGAGTACGCACTGGATTAGATCCAGAGAGATATTGCTGACTGTCTCAGGCAGGATGTCCAAGACGAACAAATTATTTTGAACTGCTTTCCCCCAAGGCTGCACCAGACCTGTTCAAGTCCTGAGGAAAAAAAAAATACAGGCTGCTGATAATTTATTGGTGATGAACCAGAGCCCTTTTACTCCTCCTGGCTGCAGGTACAGAGGGTGTAACAGATTAAGTAAACTCTGTCCTTCTAAAGAAGAGAATCCACTTAAAAAACAATCTGACCTTGTATGGAGAGGTTCGCAACTGTAAGCTGAATTGCTGCTCTTTTTTTTAGCTTGTTTGTTTGTAATCAATTTTTCAGCTGATCCATTTTGAGCGCTCTCATGTTCTCTAAAACAAATTGACTTTGTAATTTAAAAATACAAACATGAACCAAAGCAGCTGCATGTTGAAAATATGTTTCCCTCTGGAGCTTTTTGCACCCAGATGTCCCCGACGATTCAAGTCGAGACGAGTAAAAAGACTGTTCTAGTACTACAAATTACTAATTTAGGTTAATTTACTACACCAAGTTTTGTTGAATTAGTAAATTTTAAATGACTCCAAACTCAGACCAAGCAGACACTCTAAAACAGGTATGTCAAACCTAGGAACCACTCCACAATTAGTCAGATGTTTCTTTTCTCAAAAATGTGTCAATGATTCACTTATTTGTTTACTTTATTGCACCCTGAGGAAATTAGACCACAGTGTCACGAAAGGTTGCAACCACAAAGAGTACATCTGTCAGGCTGCCTGTAAATTTGCATCCACCTCTTTAGGGGTTTTATTGTATATTGTGCAAAGTAAGGAACAAAATGGTATCAGTGGGCTGGAGGATAATACAAAGATGGATTATCAAAGAACAGCAAAAGCATAAAAGCTGCGTATTTACAAAAAAAAAAAAATTAAGAATGCCACAAAGGAAAAAAAAATAGATTGAATGTTGATACAATATGCACAATGAAAGACTAACAGGAATGAACAATGCAGAAAAACACACACCAAGTAAACTAATCGTGATGTGTTTGAGCATCATGAAAAGCGAAGTAAAAGAGGGAACTTCTCCCAAGACATTATGGATGAGGTTTTAAGTTAAACAGAGCTATGGATGATGTAAGACAAGGAAGTATAAAACTGTAATATCCTCACAAATTAAAACTGAATATTCTAAGAACAGAATTTTAAACATTGCCTTTTAATGTGCTGAATCTTTCAGGTTATCTTCTCCTGAAAGTTCAGTAAAATCTTACTGAGACGAGCAGCAAAAAGCACAAATCAGTGAAACTTTGTGACAAATGTTAACGTCCTGCTCACTTTCTCTTTGTCAGACTTCTACCAGGTTACTACAAAATTATATTCTGTGTCGTAATGCTTTTATTAGTATTATCACTACCAGGGTGTTTGTGTCACTGCTAATGCTAGTCCCTGCCTTTCCTTGTTTAAGGGGTTTACTGTAAATCACAGACATGCGAGCTTTGTAATCAGCCTTACATTCAGAAATAATCTTCAGTCCATAGCAGAGATTGAACAGAAATAGTTCAGAAAGAAGCTGTCCAGCTCCTGTAGTGACAATGCGCAGAGGAATACTAATAAATATTGTATCTATTAATTATTTATGACAGTGCAAACATTAAATATTTAACCTTGAAAACCCCCTAAGAATGGTTGTGTCAAAAAAATACTGTCACAACAATGACTTCCTAGTTGTGTGGTTTTTGTCAAGTCCTGAGTAATACAATATAGGCATTTGTGTTTTTAGCTATTTTAACATATCTGTAGGATTACAAGTGGCAGAACTGAGTGTGAACCCTTATTTAATATATAATTTTGAGTCACTAGTATTTTACTTGTCACATGGATGATAACCACTGACCTTATTGTTCATCAACTGATTGGAGTCATAATTTCTTAGGTGCGTGTTAAGAACAGGAGTTTTTCCTGTGTCCTTCCAGAAGGACAAGCAGGACTTCAGTGGCAGGCCACGTAATGATGTTGTCATATGTGACCTGAAGTAATTATGGGCTCACAGTTAAAAGAAACCCAAGAGACTCCCACACTCTTCATTGTGTCCATCCTCAAAGGACTAAACCCACTGTGCTTTTTTAATTCATTGGATTATCACAGCTGGCTGCCAGAGGGAATACTTAGCAGGGTAATATAAAGATGATGAAGAGAGGAAGAGTTCACTCGACTTCTTAGCATACAGACAGGCAGGCATGTGCTAGCAAGCAACACATAGACACATACAAGANTAATACAATACAGGCATTTATGTTTTTAGCTATTTCAACACATCTGTTGGATTACAAGTGGCAGAACTGAGTGTGAACCCTTATGTAATATATAATTTTGAGTCACTAGTATTTTACTTGTCACATAACCACTGACCTTATTGTTCATCAACTGATTAGAGTCATAATTTCTTAGGTGCGTGTTAAGAACAGGAGTTTTTCCTGTGTCCTTCCAGAAGGACAAGCAGGACTTCAGTGGCAGGCCACGTAATGATGTTGTCATATGTGACCTGAAGTAATTATGGGCTCACAGTTAAAAGAAACCCAAGAGACTCCCACACTCTTCATTGTGTCCATCCTCAAAGGACTAAACCCACTGTGCTTTTTTAATTCATTGGATTATCACAGCTGGCTGCCAGAGGGAATACTTAGCAGGGTAATATAAAGATGATGAAGAGAGGAAGAGTTCACTCGACTTCTTAGCATACAGACAGGCAGGCATGTGCTAGCAAGCAACACATAGACACATACAAGATGTCTCCAAGCTGTCAGTGTCAACCCCCCCCCTTCCTCCCCCCTCCCCAGCCTGGCGGCAGCTCAGAGGACAGCTGCTGTCCTCGTGTCACCGAGTGACTACAGGGGCTGAGCAATTCATATTCTCCATGTCATAACCCTGTCATGACAGCATAGCGCTCCACATTGGTCGTGATGCTTTGTTTATTGACACCAAACTCCTGAGAACAGGAACAGTTTACATGACATCAGTCAAAAGTGCTGTGCAGTTTGTGAGAAAGAGCAAGAAGGGGCAAGATTATAAACTCTGCATGGATTTTAGCCATTTAGAGTGAACAAAAATGTTGTTTTTGAGCCTTTGCAAAGACGTCAGAACAGGAATCTTTTTTATGAAAATGCTTCAAGATAAATTAGTGTGGCTCATCAGCCTGAGTGTGTCTCAATGGGATTTCTGATAAACTGTTCAACACTGAAATCTAAAGACATAATTTCAGCTGTGACACACATCTGTTTGCATCAGTGAAGCCTGAGCCCTGGTTGCCAACGAAATATAAAGAATTATCCATGTTGGAGTTCATACTCAGGGCTGAATAGTCGGGTAACCTCTCTGCACAGTAAAAATGTAAACATGCCTGTTATGTTCAGACTGCCATGAAGGTTAAGAGGGGACAGAAAAACTCTCCCTCCATTGAGTTTATGAGCTGTCTGTTCTGCAGAGAGAGAGTGTTGTCTGATCCATTGCCACTCACTCTGAGTACGAGCTGTAACCTTCAGGTAGACAATATAGAGTCCTCCGATGCAAGCTGCCGTGAGGTTTTCATCTTCAGTTTTCTCCTGTGTATGCCGTTTACATGTGCACTTTAGATGACCAGGTGGATTGTTGTTTGTGGTTTCCTTGATGTGTGTTTTTCTGGTTGCAATGGGTTTTCTGTTGATTTCTATTTTTGTTAATTAATTTGTTTTTTTTATATGTATCATTATTTGAGGCAGTTGCATGTGTAACTATACCAGTCTGAGAAAAATTCCCCCAGTAGACAACAAAGTTTATCCCATTGCATGGTATAGTACTGTACTGCAACATACCATGTACCATGTACTTTATGCTATCATATAGAGATGCCCCAGTCCTGATCACAAGTATTGCATCAGTACCGATTATTTTTAATGGATCAGTGATCAGCATTTCAGCTGGAGTTCACAATAAATAATAAAATGAGGCAAGGTACATTGATGTGGAACAGCAGGCTCACTTCACTTAATTAAAGAACACATGGGAACAGCCAGACACACATCTATTCACATGTAGCAGTTACAGCAATGACACCTGCTTTACAGCACCCTACGGTTACTCTCCAGGGACACAAAGTTTGAAAAGGAGGAAACAAAAAAACATGGGAAAGACTCAGTCTGTGAGCTTAGCAATGGCAACTCAGTGGCTTCAATATCAGCCAAATCTTGCCCAGCCTTTCATGGCAAAAGGTCTATGTTTGTAAAACTGTTTATTTTAGCATTTCAAGAGAGTATCTAATTCCAACCACTTCCTGTTGCATAAAAATACATGAATGTAAGAGTCAGCATCTCTCAAGAAGTTATGCAGACAGGTACATGGTTCACAACTCGGAAAAACAAAAATGAAGGGGGGCATATTCATGAGATAACCAAATCTGTGTTAAGCTATAGTCCCACAATTAAGTCAGTGTGAGAATATTCTTGTTAGTTGTCAAGCTTACTTTAAATGATTCTGTGCGCAACAGTTTTTGGCCTTTAAGCAAAATAACCATTAAAAAATGTAAAACCTTTGCCTTCAATTTGTTTGGAGTCAGAAAATGTTTGGTTTTGGATGATAACAGCACAACAGCTGAACTCTGTATCCCTGCTTGCCGTTCTCATCTCCCTAAGGCCAGATAATCCATGTTTTGTAAGATAAGGCCTATGCAGGGAGCTGCACCGAGACAAGAAACTGGCAACCCTCCTAATTGGTTCTAACTGGCACAGGCATCTGTCTCTCAAATCTTCATGAAGGAGTCAAACAACATGGTCAAGATTATGATGTGTTATGAGGGAGATTCACTGACTTTTGGAGATTTATGGCATTTGGGGAGTGACGTAGTCCCCTGTTGGGTTGGTCCTCACATAAAGAAGACATCAGCCTCGATTGCTAATATTAAGATAAGTGACTGAGGGTGCGTGTTTGCGTTTGGAAAGTGAAAGAGCATGACATGCATTTAACATGAGGCAGCTTGAAACTGGACAGAGCAAACATGAATGTTTCATTAGATCCACAGAGTTTATTAGCCATGTTTGTGTGTGTGTGTCTGTGTGTTCATTGTGTTAGGGTTAGAGAGCAGTGGGGTGTGGTGTTAAGTGCAGCTTCATCACAAATATGGTGATATGGTAACGCAAAGTTACATCATCCTGTTTCATCTGGTTGAACATCCGTCATATCTGTGCCAGCCTTCATATTTAGCGTTCTTCTGTCTTCTCTGTCAGTGGTGGTGCAATCTGCAGCTTAATGACAGATGTCACACTGCGGTCCGTGCGTGTGTGTGACTGCAACACAGATGCTGTGTCCTGTCACACTTATCTCTCAAGACTTCAATCTGTAAAGCTGTGAAAGAGAAACAGTTGGGAATCTCAGCTTAAAACTAAACTGTAAAACCAGTTTCAACAAAATGATGCATAGAAAGTATTTAGTTCGAGACTTGGCATGAGAGAGATATCACAATGGTGACTGCTGTAATTCTTACAACAGTTATGCAGTTGACTGTAGAATTACATCACAATGTAATCTGCTTTATATTGAAGTTTCCATGTATTTGATTTAGAAGACAGATCAGACGTCACTTTCCAGATCAATGTTACTCGACATTCTCCATGTTGATGGGTGATTGGCCAGTTTGTGCCAGAAATGTTGAATAGATGCAATGTTCAAGGTTGTGTTGTCGCATCAAACGTAAGTAAAGCTCTGCTCATCAATGACTGAATCATAAACATGGTAGTAGTCAGGAAAATGGCACACCTTTTCTTAAGGCATGGCTTTATTATATCTTTACTGTTTCCAGGTTATAACATGGAGTCCTCCAACTTGGTAAGAAGATCAAGTTTAAAAGCAAGAAGCTCACATTGTAGGACAATGAGAAGGAACAAAATCTAGTAGCACATCTAAAACCCTTTAAACAACCCAACGATACACGCCATGCTCCAGCCATGCAACTTCCAACAGCTGAGCAGCTGGTTGAGCGAGGGAGCAGGTGGTCCTAAAGAAAGGGAATCACACCTTCAGGGCGCAGGGATGGTTTGGAGAGAGTGCTGACAGACTGCGCTACAAATGTGGCTTTGGCATGTGCACACTTACATGCCTGTAATTGTCTCACAGTTTCTGCTCATACAACAACACAAAACTCTGCTGTGTCTGAACTAAAGCAGGTAAAAACATGAATTCTGCACGAGCGAACATAGAAGCTTTCATGTATTATTGAAACATCATTAACCGTGGTCTTGTCCCTGTCACAGGCTGCTGTGCGGTGGAAGTGCTGACTTGCGAATCAGATACATCCTGCTTGAAGCTAATACTGTAATGCTAACACATTCCATTAATAGTTGAGGAGCGGAGAGCCAGACCCAACTGTTTCCGGCCTATGAGAGAGTTGGAGTCCGTCCCCAAAACTCAAGTAGCTCCAATGCAACACAGATGATTGCATTACACTGGGGAACAAGTTGAAAAAAAAATTCTGTGAAGTTAGATTTTCATGCTGATTAAAAGTAAAATTGTCATGCTGATATCAAAATTGCAAAATTGACTCCCAAAGGCGTCACTCAAAAGTTAAACTATTTCTGCACATTTGGCTGACTTTTTTGTTTTCCTCTGAAACCTTTAGAGACTCTACACAAAGGCTATAGAAGCTTGAAATCATAATATTGCTGATAAGATATATGCCTCTTTCTCTTTCCAAACAAACGTTCTACGCTGATACCTGTCATCAACAGGAACACCAGCTCATCAAAACCGAAGGTTGAACAGACCAGTAAAGTACCTGTAAGATTAGCCTCTAAACATCCTTCCACAAAAGCCCTCAAAATTCAGAGAAGTTCAGGTAGTGCTAGAGTTTTTGAGTCATAATTCAACAAAGGTTGGGTTACTCATAAGTAGTTGTTCCCACACTCAATGTGACAAGAGTAGCGCGTTGAAAGTAGGTCATTAAAGTGAACAGCAAAAAGTTATTTTAAAGTGATAAGGGGAAATCTTTGGAGCCTTGTCACTGCCAGTGTCTCGGCCTGAATTCAAGGAGTAATTCGAAGAATTCCTCTAGAAAATTCCTCTTTTTGTCAACTCCTGGCAATCAGGACTTTCTGGTGTGTTAGTGGAAGGACAGAGCTGAGATGGGGGAGGGAAGGAAGGATGGGTCAGTGGGGTGTCACTGAAAACCTGTTAGTTCTCAAGACCTGTTATTCCTAAATGAAAGAACCACATTCATTTTCAGGATTGAGGACCATGTCTTTTGAACATGATGTAGGATAAGTCCTCTGTCCCACTGTGATGGGACCCTCCAGCATCAGGCCCGCCGGCCTCACAGGGCCACCGATTGAGCCAATTGAGAGCAGATAAAGTGAAACAAAGGGCTGAGTGAAAGGAGAGGCCTGAGTCTCACTGGTGTTCAGCCAACAGGGAATAATAACACCAGTGGAGGCTGGTTGAGGTCTAGTCTCTATATTGTGAGTCCATGTGGAGAGAAGCTGTAACTGCTGAAGTCCAACAATAAACCTTTACTTTGTAAGTTGGTATTACTAAATAAAACTACTTCACTCAGTAAGCATTAGGTGTTACTGGAGTTTTCTCATATGAACCAGTTTTCATACCTACAGATGGTCAGACATTACATCAGTGTTGAAGTTAAACTCTTGTCTTCCAGGGCATATCTTTACATTTTTTATTTTTATTTATTTACATTTCATCCTCACTATTTTCATGGCCTAGTGTCATTTTTTTGCATGAAACTCTTGTTTTACATAAATACATCCATTTTAACCTAAACTTTAATGAAAAATATAGACTTTTGTTTAGACTTTCTGTGGTCTGGATTGTACTATTTTTGTTGTTAACCCTAATATTGGACATCTGCAAACGCACAAGTAGAAGAAAAATAGCTGTGGGACTTGATGAAAATGCAGTATGAAAGTGGAGCTCCCCAGATTGTATATGCAAAAAGAATAATTGATCTTATTTTGTTTCAAATATATTGTGCAAATTGTAGGGCTGGTGCTTTGTTGGGCTCTAAGGGGTTAAGGGACAAGCTACCAATCATTCCTCATAAACAAATATGTGAGGTATGCTTTTTCTGTGAGAAACTAAAAACATACCTCAGATATTTTCTCTACTCAAATGCAAATCGCACATCCAGCTGCAGATGCCTAAAACCAGGGAATGTCTTTTGTTCATTGTCTTTTATTTCACTCCTGCCTTTCTGTCTATTATCCTGCCGGCCGCTTCATTCATCTACAAGCACCAGTTGCCTTCCCACCCAGCCCCCTCCGTCTCCATTCTTATCCTCTCTCACCTTGTGTTTCAATCATCTGACCCCCACTCCCCACATCCGTCTCGACATCACTCCTCCCATCGCTGCCCTCCATCCCTGTTACCTCTATCCCCACATGATTCACTGCAGCCCTATTAACCACACTTATGGAAGACGTAAAGCCTCTGAGTGTATGAGTGTGTGTGAGTGTGTGTGTGTCTGTGTATGAGTGTGTGTGTATGCACTGCAGCAAAATCTCATCTGCGCTCTGTCACCATATGCCAGTAGATGCTAGTGAGATGCTGTAATTGTCAGACTGCACCCCAGAGGATGATGGTCTGTGGTTTTCTGCTGAGACCAGAGAGCAGCCCAGTCATACATGACATTCAGATAGAGGCAAGTCTGATGTAGCTTTAGGGGGTGAACGAATGCGGATAAAACATGTGTAACTGAGCAGCTAATTAAAAACTTACTCTTTTTTTTACCCCGAAGACAGAAAAGAACATCTTTATTTAGTTGCATTGAATCAGATGGAAGATTCGACAAATTGAGTGGAATTGCTGAAATGAAGCAGTCACTGGTGTCAAGGTTGTATTAGTTCACTTTATGTTAACCCATTAATGTCAGCCATAACTATCCAATCATAAACCAGGATTGGATAGTTATGACTGACCAAGACTGGACTAGTTGAATTTTTGGGACTTTTTTTTATGCACCAACTTAGAGATAACTGAGTCATTGTAGTATTATTGGAGATTTTTGTTTGTACATTTTGAGATATTAATGACAAAATGCCATTAAAATATAATTTTTATTATGTTATCGAAAGTAAGGATGAGGCAGTGTAATTTCACTCTGCCAGATAAATCTAAAGCAAGGTTTTATAAGAACAGCTAATGTAGTAAATTGTCATTTTTTGATATTGCAGACAGGATAGAGGGTCATCCTGCAGGAAACACTTTGAACTCAGACGACTGTAGAGCTCAGCAGACAGAGGAGCTGATGTAGGTCAATCGTAATAGATGCCCCTGGCTGAAATCTCTAGATGGTCTTTGCTGCACTGGATTGTGTCGTCTACTTGACAGCAGATCCCATCAGGTTGATCTCGGCAGCCTTTCTGCTGCCAAGACTAAAATACCTTAAATTGTCCCACAGAGGCAGGACAGCAGGCAGCAGAGCAGCGCTGACGGCTCCTGGCGGATGATAAGCTGAAGTGTGGACAGGCAGGAAGCACTTTTGCAGGGTGTGAAAAAATGAAGTTGATTAAGATGTAGGTGTTTAAACCTGTCCTCAAGCAACTGCTGTTATTTTGATTTCTAGTTAAACTGTATAAAATAGATTCTACATTTCTGGAGACTTCTCTATATAGATGAAATTTCACTTTTCATCTTAAAATCTGATTTATGATTTTTTTTTTTTTTTAAGTCAGAGCTTTCTGTGTAAATAAACACAATATACGAAAAATATAATTTTTCGTTGGATGCCAAAACTTAAGTATAGAACTAGGGTTAGGCAACATAACTTTTGCTATGGTAATCTTTACAAGAGCACTCCCATGGACACTGTAATGTAATAAGTTAATGTTTATGAGAAAATAATGAAAACATAAATAAAACTGCACTATACGAATAGAGGAAAAAAATACATGAGTAAGTGCCACACACAACTTACAAGTGATAACAGACAGATAATAGCCAAGCTCAGCGACGTCCTCAAAGGAACAAGGTCAAAAGTCCATACTCCAGCCCGATACAACACTGGATAGGCTTCAGTCTTATAGGCTGAAACTGCATTTGCATTATGAATCTGTAAAGCCCGATCCAAAACTGAATTTGATTTTTTGCAACTGAATTTATTTGCTTCAAAAAATTTTTCATCTTCCTCCAAATTCAACTCTCTGTATCCTCTGAATTAAAAGATAAATATAAATTTCATTTCACACAATTTGGATTCAGCAAGCTGAGATAACTTGTGAGTGTGCTTGGTTACTCTTCCACACTGACATATGGCATGGTCACACTGACCATTCAAACCATGCTGTACTCAAGCATGATTGCCCCCCCCGCCAGTACGGCCCACGGTCACACTACTCTAATATGAACCAGACTTCAGCACGATTACCAACCTGACATCATCATGACGCGTCGATTTACAAGACATGGTGTCATCAGAGTCAGCACGATGGAGAACATGGCTATAACTTCACTTACTTTTTTTGGCTCGTCTGTATGTAAGAGACCAAACACATTCGGCTGTATCAACATCTTCATCTTTTGATCACAGGTAGATGTTCGAGTAACATCCATCACACGACGTATCTGTACTGCTCGAGAATACAACCTGCTGAGAGTGAGAGTAGGAAGTGCAGCAGTGAATGAGCCTTTGTTTTCACACACAGCCTGCTGTTAGGAGCCTTTTTTATTCGCACACATTAAAGTGTGACAGAGGAGGTGGAGAGGGAGGAATGTCTTTGGGTCAGAGGACATGGAGGCCCAGCGTTCGCTCTCCAAAGAAAGAATAGGACTCCCTGCTCACCCCTGCTACCTCCCCCCTCTCCCTGCTCAGAAGGGCACCAGGGTCAGAGGTGGTCCATTGCAATAGCCACAGATTAAAGACCGTGTGTGTGCCTGTGTGTGTGTGTGTGTGTGTGTGTGGATAAAAAAAAGGAGAGCACAGAGGAACAAACTTGACTATGAGCCTTATCAATGGGAGGAAAATGAAAGGAGCAGGAGAGATGAAGAACAACAAAGACAGAGACACAGAGAGGGGACATCTGATATGGCAGCAGATGCTTGGTCCTTGTAAAGCATTGATTGTGGCTGGGTGCGTTGTAAAGGCCTGCAGTAGGACTGTGAGTGGAGCCACATGTTTGTGCCACACGGCTGTAGGCTCATCACACCCAGCACTCCTCTTGTAAGGCTGTCACAGTCTTTGTTGTGTGCATCCCCAGGAGAGCTGCTGACTTTTACTTTGCCTTCAGATCTGGTGCAACATTTCCCCTCACTGGCTACCGTGCGCTGAGCAGTGGGTTTATTTTGGATATGAGAGATGAAAAGGTTAAGGCACGGGTTGTTTGCTCACAGTGTACATGAGAAATGGAGAGAACTGCAGGATACAAACCTTATCTCAAATATGGCTTCTTTCCCTGTTACATTCAGAGATATATCTGTTTGATTAATATAATACATTGTTGGATGCACTTTTGAACTCTATTGAGATAAAGTAGATATGTGGAATCTGACATGAGTGGTATCTAATCTACTGTTGTAGGCCTCCCCATGTGAACAGGGCTAAGTGGGCTAACGGCTACAAGGACTTAACTTCAAGGAAACCAGGTTTAAGGTTTCAGAGGATTTATGAGGAATGAAGAAATGTGGAGAAATATAGTTTAAAGAGGCTGTGAAGAGAATCTGTTGCCACATATTCATGAAACTATAGCTTTATGTGATAGTATAGTTTGTCATTTTTATTCAGTGACAGTGGTTTGCTTTTTTATGTGAAACTGGAGCTAAGAACAGTGCTACGTTGTTGGGTGTGTTATCCAAGAGAATTCTGCACATCTCTTTGCAAAGCCATTCAGGCAAATTGTAATCAAAACTTTTATTTGCTTTGAGTGTTCGTTGCAGGAGCCCAGCCCTTCCCCTAGATTAAATGTGTAAATCAGACAGTCTTCGATACTGGCTGGATGGGATATGCATCATCATTTGATGCTTTTGTTGCTTGTTCTAGAGTATAATTGTAGCGGAGGAAAAAAAGGAAGAAAAAAAGAAAAAAAGTTGCTGCAACACCAAGCAGCAAATAATCCCCAAGAGAGATAGACTGCTTAATAATCAGACAACACACTGACGGAGTTTGCATCACATCCAGAGCTGTGATAGGATATCAGACACACACGTACACACACACACAGTGGGCAGGTCTGCAGGTTCATCCTATCTTCTGGGTTTCATCTATAAACCTTTTCTCCTTCCTCCTCTTCACTGAGAGTCACATCTCTCAGAGTGCACACACACTGACACTTTCTCCTTCTCTCACAAACACACACTCTGACACAGATTACACTATTTAATCTTGATTAGAATCACAGAGCCTTAGCCGGCTGAATGCTGCTTGGCAGAGCAGAAAAGAGAAATGAAGGGAAGGAGGACAAGGGCAAAAAAATGACAAACCTCTTTTGCACAATGGAAACACTTGGGGATCATGAGTTGAACAAAGAGAGTGAGTGAAATTAACAAATATATGGAAAAAATTCAGGATCTTAAACAAAAATGCTCTGTTGTATCATTCATTCCAAGTCTTAAGGTTAAAATGTGAAAAATTCCTTGGAATATTTAAAAAAAATTTTTTTTTTGTTCACGGATATTTGTTACCGTAACTTAAATGTCTTTATGAAGCCTCAGATCTGAGATCAGGCTCTTTTTACCATATCCTGGCATTTATATCACTCAGTATATTTACATACTGCTTAAGAAATCGGACTATGAGCTTAGTCAGCACAAGATCTGACTATTCAAATGCATGTAAACAGCTTAGTCTAACCAACATTTGACAATACATAGCTCAGTTGACACACCAAGATAATGTGGTTGCTATTGGACTGCTGTTGGATTTGGCTGGACTCGGTGGGTCTTAGTACGACTTGGTGATAAGTAGGAGCAAATTTTAGTCGGACTGAACAAGAGGACCATGATAAATAGAGTTGCTACACTCAAACGCATCTAACACACAAACACCATGGCACAAATAGTATTTACAACATAAAGAGCTACTGCTCCATCCATCTCAGCTATGGTCGTCTGGACGTTGTTTCTTCTCATGGTGAACCCAAATTAGTTTGATGTGCATGCATCATTGCTATTAAAAAAAAACAAAACAGGGCTGCTTACCAAGCGGAGTGAGACATTTCAGAATAAATTCCAATTCTCTTTTCTGCATTTATGCCCAGACAAGACTAGCTTCCCCGCTCTGACTTCAGATTGGGCGATGACCTTAGGCGGACCACTGTGTGCATGTAAACCTATTGACTAATTTCATCTCTTCAATCACTGTTACACAAAACAGACTCTTGCCTGTTTCCATTCAGCTCTGTTTTCTTTTATTCAAACTAGCGGCAAAGATGAAGGAATTTTGGTCCAGTATTCATAGCTCAGTACTTGTATTATTTTTGTCTCATGGTGAGGACCAAACATTGAATATTTTTGTGTGAAGCTGATATCATGCGACCAGTTGGGCTCAAAGCCTGTCGTATGTTTCTTCCGTGCTCCCTCGCTGCAGGCACACATGGATTTGAAATGTTTTGTTGTAAAGGCTCTAACAACCTTGCTGTCTTTGTATGCCTGTTTCATCAGTGTGTTAGAGCGCAGCGTATTCTGGTTTTATCTGTCTCAGCATCAGATGAGATGAGGAAGTGGAGCCTCCAGCAGACTCCACAGATAATTGGATAGAGTTAAGAAAATCTTGTCAGGGAAAAGATCTACTGTAAATCTTCAGCAGTGTTTGAAAGAGTCACTACGCTGGAGTAGAATGAACTTGTGTGTCGTGTTTAAGAAGGTAAAGGTCACTGATAGCTCTGTCTCAGTTGAACTTTTGTAAAATTTCCTCATGGTTTCTAAAGCTTCCTTTGAAAAGGAAACAAAGGAGAGAAAGCATATTTTTCTGAACTGTGATGAACAGATTGTGCAAACCTACAGAACAGCTGTGATCAGTGTTACAGCACATGGACAGGACAGGTGAAAAAAGGAAAAAAAGACCTTACTGAGGCCCATTGATTCTGATTCCACTGATTATAGAGAGTAAACAAACTAATGAATATTAAAGGAGCTAAAGCCCAACACATTCCAACTTTCACAAAGCAAGGGTGAGTGAAACGTTTTCAATGTTGCCCCTGATGAAGACAGGTAATTGACTGAACGCTGGCAGTTATCAATTACCTTGTGCAGGGAAAAAAATCAGTTTCCCAAACTGTTACTGGACGTGTGAGTCTGATATGTGATACAGGATATGATGATGGGTGTTCATGAAGTGGAGCCTTTCTTATCCATCATGTACACTCCTGTCTCCCAGGGTCATGGCTAACATAATCAGAGGGAGATGCAGGTGCAGGAAAGTCTGAGACAGGGGCTTTGACTGGAAGCTTTCAGTTTATAGCACGTGTGGACTGATCTCTACTGCTCCTCTCAGATGGAATCAGCTCAGTGACCGAATACTTGCAGTTTAAATAGAGTGTGTGTGTGTGTGTGTGTGTGTGTGTGTGTGTGTGTGTGTTTGTGGAAAACATTCTTCCTCTCTGTTCCTTTGTTCTGATCTCTTTTCCACACTGAAAGAAAAAATACTATAATGTAACACACAGCCTCTACGGACAATATGGGTTCATGAGTGTGTGTGTTACCTCCTTGGAGAGCTTAGTGTTTTCTATCTTCTTCCCCTAAACAAGGTAGGAGTGTTCCCCTGCTGGATATTCGTTTTCATTTGCATAATAAATGGTTATTCATTATTCCTCAGCAGCAGCACTGCTCTTTGTTTAGCATCTAAATTAGAGGTGCAAGTTGTTGCTATGAGTGTGGAAGAAAGAGCTGAGCGTTGTCAGATGAGTTGCAGCACGACTGGCAACGTGCTGTTTAAATAGACAGAGAGAAAAACACACCTGATCAAATCTTAAAACGTGGAAATATTTCACAAATTTACATTTTACACTGTTGGGTTTTACAAAGATTCTCAGTACTACACAGCCCTTTTCTTTGGATATTTTACTTCTTGGGGGCTGTGAGCATTTTCAAAGTAGGTCATGAAAAAGTCTCATCTTTATATATATATGCCTAATCATTATATGGGATTTATAATGAGATTATCAGTGCTGAAGTTGGTTATTATGAAATGGTAATTTCCATTCTCCAGCATCAGTCAATAACAGGAATATTGCTTATCTGCTGCAACCCGCTGGAGCAGGGACAGTATGAGTTGACACTTTGTCTTGGATAGAAACCGATCTGATCCAGTGCTGCGACAAAGCAGGAACGACCAGGGACGTAGGTGGTGTTTTCTCATTTGATCTATTTGGATGATTTAGTTGACTGAGTTCTGTTGTTGTTTTCTCAAGCAATGATCATGTCATGTTTACAATACTCCAAGAAAAAGAAAACATGCTAATCTTACAGCATGCAAACAGGAAGATGAAACAACAGAGCAGCTATTTATTTTTTTCACTGTGTGAATGGACCTACTTTTTTAAAAACAGAATCGATAATGAAGAATCTGCTCCCATCCCTCACTCTGTACGTTAATATGAAGATACACACCTGACCAAAGTTTTAAGGCTAGTCAAAATATTGCACAAATTTGCATTTTCAACACCTTGATTCTGTAAAAGTTCTAAGTAGAGTTTCAAAATGCAAAGAGCAAAATAGGAGGGGGAGAAAAATTAAGCAATGTAGTGAAAACAACAGTTAAACTAATATAGGCTGTTCATCAGCTGGTCAAAAGTTTAAGACCACAGCTCAAAAAAAGAAAGGAGTCCCGGAAGACCTCCCTTAGAGTGGCTGTGAACAAAGTCCATCTGCAGTCGACTTCAGGGCCCCCCCTGGCTGAAGGACTCCCACAAAATGTTGTGATGAAATGGCATTTGTTTGACAGATGAATGGAGATTAGATAGTACTTTTAACACTGTTTTCCTTTATTGAAAATTACTTTTTACAGGATTCAACACGACAGGGTAATATATAACGACAGATAGGAACAGTCCTTTTTTAGTTCTGGTACTTGTTCTTCGACGCTGATTAGACACTAGTATTATATTAACATTTATGTTCCTTTGTATGAGCATGAAACTGAGACCGGACCAATCCTTTATAAACCAACATAAACATACATTAAAACTGACTGTATTAGTATTTTATGGGATTATAAATATGTAAATGTGTGGTGGGTAAATCTCTAATGCTAACAAGAATTTAATTTGGTTCAACATAAATGTGCTATCTGCTATTGTTAAATGCAGCTCCTAAATGCTCAGAGAGTAATTAGACTATCAAAAAGCACCTAAACAGCAATGACACATGAAACAGCGGAGGCATCTTCTTGCCTCGGGCATCAAGAAAAGCTTCCCAGATGGCAGCAACTCAGACTGATCATACTTTAGGCTTTGTAGCAGACACAAATCCACAAGCTGGCTCTGAGGTTTCTGGATGATTTTCTTGGCTTGCTCAATGGCTCGAGCTGGACTTCTTTTTACGTATGTACAGCTGAGATACCAAAACAACTATTCTGAGGTGTAGCGCACTCCAGCCAAGTGGTTTGGGCTGACTCCAAGACATAAAGCCATGCGAGGTACAAAAACATAACCAGACATTCACAGTGTCTTTGAGCTAAAGTTGGACATCACCCTGTTACATGATAGATACTCCAGTGTATGCAGATGTCAACAGCATTACTTTGGGCCCAACGAGGAATGACTGCTACATACTACTATAGCTACATTGCTACCACCGTCTTCACCATTCATTTAGGGCTGGAGCTCATTTCACAAGGTTCCCCCCACACAAAAAATCTTCCTTCTTCAAAATATCCATCCAAGGCCAAATGCCCCCAGGCTGTTTTGGATTTAAGTTGCTTAAACATACACGGAATATAAAACTGGTGATTATGGAGAATCTGCAAAACCAGAAGTCTTTTCATGAGGCCGAAGCATGTCATTAGTCCTTCTAAAAAAGTGCTTTACCATCCACCTATGAGTTTCCACTTATTGGGTTTATCTGTGGAGAAAGACCCATAAAGACAGAAAGTGTAGCTTTATTTTCCACTCCCATGACATCTGCTGTCTCTTATAAAAGTCTTTATGCCAAGAACTTTAGTCTTTGTAATAAGAGGTAAATGGTGCTATGTTGTTTCATACTTGTATGCAGTCTTGTGGTATGACTTAACAACATTTGAAGGTTAACCATCCATTTCATTGAGGTAGCTTCCTAAATGGATTTATTGTATGTTTACACAGTGAGTATATCCCAACACACTTTATATTCTGATGTGCTACAGCTCTTGTAACAAGGTGAGGAGGATATTCACAGGTACTAGCTGTCACAGAAAAGGTGTGTTTCTGTGTAGGTTGGGGAGTACATCAATTAGTTATTGTTGATGACAAAAAGGTGTTACTACTGTCTGACGGCTCATATTGTGCTGCGTCCCCCTGCTGCCTTAGGCTCATCTGACAGCCAACAGGGCTGAGGTCTGCTGAAAAGATTTCAGACTCGATGCATATTCTCACACTGGATCTCACAGAGAAATTAGACATTAGCACATCAACTTGTCTGTGATCTTTTTACAACTTTGCCTCTAATTAAATCCAAAATAGCATCCACATTTCAGATGCCAACACATTTGAGTCAAAGGTTAATTACTAGGTTTGATTCCACATCATCACGTTTTTTTGGTGCAAATTCTGTTTGTGATTTATGCAAAATACGTAGTGTGTGAAAAATAATTAAATAATCCAGGTCTTGTAAATTAGCAGAAACAATACATGCATTGGTTCCATAATCCAATTTTTCCACTACCCAGAGCACATTGTAGGACCAAGACTGTGAATTCATGTGCTAAAAGCTGTGACATGTTGTTCTGTGATGTCTGCAGTGCGAGAGCGGCTTTTCATTAGCCCCCTTTTGTCCAATTAATATTCTAAATTCAACAAACTGTCAAATTCCTTTTACTGTAAACAAAACTGAAAACCCTCATTAATGCTGGCATTATGATGTATTGTTGGCATTCTTTGTGAAAAACTGTTTACTAGCCAATTTACTTGCTGTGATATGAATTTCTCTGTTAGTTTTAACCCAAATCTTAGTTCCAGCAAATCTGACGGTCTTGTTTTTCATACAAATTATGCTGTTAAGGGCCTGATTTGAGCCTTATTCACCCAACAAGTCTAGAAGATGTTGCATTTTAAGATGTAAGAAGGCAAACTTGATGCTTGGTTTCCCTAAAATCGATCTGCCAGTTGAGTAAGAAATATTTGCTTGTGAAGTCTCCTGAAATAAGAATGTTTTAATGTTATTTCTCTTAACCCATTGGCAGATTTATTTTGCTCTGTACAAGCAATTCGGATATCGTTTGTGTCATTTAATATCTTGAACAACACATTTTCTGGACTTGTCAAGTGAATGTGGCTCATATTAAGCCAATAAGAAAAAAATTGCTACAAGTTAGATTAACACTTGCTTTGATTTGAGTTTTTGCAGTGCACCCCCTGCACTTAATCCCATGAGCCCCGAAAATCTTCGTACTAGACTTCACAGAATATAAAGTGCTTTTATATCATTAATATTTACATCAGGTTTGCTGAAACAGGCTGAGCATGAGCTGAAATTAGATTTTGGATGCCTTTGCAAAAAGTAGGTTTCAGTTGCAACATGCCAACGAGATTACAGAGCATCAAACAGCATGTGGTAGCATGCTAATGATCATGTTGGCTTTAAGATTTGCAGAATATATTGTGTCGCCTGTTTGTGTATGAATCAAAGTGAACTGTAAGATGTGTCCTGAGGTCAGACTGTAAGGCTGTGTGCTCACTGCAGATCTAATCATGCTAACAGCTGCTGCATCCTGCTAAACTGCTTTATATGCTTGCTATCAAAGGCTGCTTTTCGCAGACCCCTGCTGAGCTGCACTGAACAGGTGTGTGAGTTTGTGTGGGTGAGTGAGTCGACGCCTGTTTGAGGCTCACCTATACCTCTAGCTGTGATGGTAGAGGCAGAGGATTTAGGGATAAAGGAGAAGAAGACAGATGGAAGACAGTTTGTTGGAATTTGTCTTTCATACGACACCAGCCATACGTGGTAGAAAATGACAATTTGTTCTCTGAGGGTTTACTTGATCTGCCTTGTATCCAGCACTTTCTACCCTCAGACACTTCTTGAAATAAAAGACCTGACCCATACAACTTCCTTATTCCCATCAACACCTTTACTGACTCCATGCCCACTCAGTGTCACTAGATGGAGAGCCAAACGGCGTTGTTTAAGATAGGAAAAAAGAAACAAGCACACTGAAAAGGTAAGACAGGGAAACACAAGAGACAAAAGGAGAGGTCGAACTTTTAGGGAGGCCAGGGAGAGAGAGGAGAGAGAGAAGAAAGAGCTGAGAAAAGGTGTTTTTGTGGCTTTTTTGGTTTCATTACTTCAATTGATCTTTTTTTTCGTCCGGGACAGACCCACCGGACATTTTATGAAGACAAATGCAAGGCCTGCTGTAATGTAACAATAAGTAAGTCGCAGAAAGGAAAGGCGAGGTGAGTTTGAAGTAAGTTTTAACTTAAATGAGTCAGTGGAGTCAGACTGTCTAATGTCAGCAAAGAGGAAGAGCAGGGAAAGATGCAGCCTCTAGACTTCTTTTAACCCAGGAGACAGACAGAAGAGTTTTATTATAAGACGAGAGAGCAGGGGATTGAATGTAAGGTTTAAGGAGCTGCGTTTTTTTATTACAAGCAGGAGCAATGACTTAATAGGAAAGGGTGTAACGGAAGAACCAGAAATGATAATTTCACTGCATTTATTGATCCCCTCACTTCCCTCTCACCTCTAAAACACTTCACTCTTAAAACGATGTACTATAAACCCACAGATTTTTCAAGAGACAGTTTTCATAAGTGATGAGCAATCATTCTGCTGTTCGTTTGCATTCAATTATTAAACAAGTAACAATAATGTGTTTTATTCCACTTTAAAGTCTGACAGAAAAATATTTAAAAAATCAGATTGAACTAAATTAATTCCTTGTAAAGTTCCCCCAAATTATTGAATGAGTTTTGCTTAGAAACACTCTCAAGGCTGTGGTTGTCCTTGTTTTAAAAGCATCTTTTTGTACATCACTTTCTCTAGCCATCACCTTTTATGGTTTTCCCTCCTTGTGGACGATGTCTTTGTAGACTTATCCTCTGGACAATGGTCAAGTCAGCATCTTCCCCATAATCGTCGCCAACTGAACCAGTTGAAATACATATTTGATTGTTCATGTGCTAACGAGCAGAATATAGAACGAAGGTTGAATAATGGCAAAATGAACTGAAGTGAAAGTGCTAACATCGCTTAAAAGTAGCAACACTGATGAGTCTCTGCAGTGTCAGCAGACATTGTTTACATTTTTCATCGACCTGATGAGCACAGACATCGTCTGATGCTCATTAATCAAATTCACACCCTGTTTTTTTTTTTTTTTAACTATTTTTGTTTCTGTTGCCTGTTAGGGTTTGGTATCCTGTCCAAAAAGACTTCGACCAAGGATCATTGGAAAATCTAATGATCGGTCTTTGATTTTCTTACTCCTCACTAAAACACCATAAAACCGAGCTCAGGGTCTGAAATTTATTAGCATCAGGGGAAATTAGTTGAACTCAACACATGTATGTTTTGAAATTACACAGAACTACAAGTGGTTAATTGTGATTTGTGTCAATAGTTCAATTTATTTAAATAATTTTTGGATCAAAGGTAAACTAGCCTGACCTTTTTTCTGTCCCCTCTCCCCTCCCTCAATCCCCTTCCCAACATTCATCCTCCTGTCCTTGTCCAAGACCCTCATCCTATTCATACCTTATAAAAGTGTTGTCAGACTGCTTGGTGGTCTCCCAGCAACAGTTTTGCAGAGATTTAAGTGAGAGAAATGCCCTGGCAGAAAAACTGCAAACAGTGCAAACTGACCTTTTTTAAAAGGAGACCAGAAAAGCGGTCAGCACATCCAGGGTCACAGCCTCCATTCCCTGTTTAAGTGTTTTATATTTCTATATCACAATGAATGTCCCTCAGGTGTTCAACTTATTCTTATCCCTCAGTAATGTTTCTCTTCTCTGTAGAAGTGAGGATTTATTGAAGTTATATATCAAACCTTTTTAGGTTTAATGGTGAAAGCTATTTGTTTCTGTGTGGAGTTTTTATCTTCGCTTAACTAACCCATATTTCACTGTTTGATTAACCAGTAACAGACAGCGCTCTCTTCAGATGGGTTAGATTAAGTGGTACAGATTGATCTGGTTTAAAAGCAGTCTGTGTGGTGGCTTCTCGTAAAACAACCCTCCAGGGATTGATCTAACTGCTCTGAACCAGTGAGCTGTATTAGCTAAGGATTTGATTGTCACAGGGGTCATTGAGGATGTGAGAGTGTGTGTGTGTGTGTGTGTATGTGTGTGTGTGTGTGTGTGTGTGTGTGTGTGTGTGTACACAGCTCTGAGCGCTGAGTCAAAGCGTTACTCAAACAGAGCATGTTAGCATGTGTGTGTGCCCGCGCAGGAGGAACCACAGGCCAGTTCTGTACACCACATTACAGATGTCCTATCAGCAGGAGGCTCGGAGATCACATCAGATCACAGACTGAGAAAGAAAGAAGGGATGGCAGAAAGAGACGGTCTGTGTGTGAGACCAGAGCTGTACGTTTACAGCTCAATAAGAGCTTCTGTATTGCAGCGTATGTGTCTCCTTTGTGCATTGTGTTGTTTGTATGTTGATGAGTATCCAAAGTTATGCTGTGAAAAGCACTTTTTAACTGAAGGCAACTGAAAGAAGAGCTGTGTATCAGGGCTTCAGCAATACTTCGTCCTGGACTACCTCATCATTCACTATTTTTTTCTTTGTGGGACTGAGAACTTGAATTCTGATAAACAAGTTCAAAAATCTTCAGCTTGTGGTAGTGGTGCTCTTACAGTTTATGATTTTCCAGATGACAAATTGACTATATGGTTTATAAATGAAGGGAGAGGAGCTAGCATGTTGCTGGACAGCAAGTTTCTATACAGTGGAAGATTTTGAATTATTCCTCTATAATTTATGTGTTGTTGATATGACCCATGACTGTTAAAAAGTTTTTTTAAGAAGGTAGTACCACTTGGACTTTAGTTACTTGGTCGACAGATATAAGGAGACAAAAATATAGAATATCTTGCATTCTGTTATAAATGTCCAGGCATTACTTTGCCAGATCAAATTAATTCCTAGAGCAGTAACAACTTTATAAAGTTGGTTTGATCATATCAGTTTTGAGTATTATATCCATAAGACCTTGAATAACATAGTGAGAAGGCTAATGGGGTCATGTGTGTCCAGACTTCTTAATATAGGACACCTTTTTTACACCAGCTGACAACCAGCATGCACCTCACAACCACTTTTTACACGTCTGTATAAAAATATTTCAACTCTAATTTAAATCACGGGTTTGAGATTCCTTTGCATGAACTGAGCGTGTTAATCCAATGAGTGGATGTCAGACTGCATGCTAACAGAGCCCGTTTCTGCATGAACACAGAGGAGGGTCGCCAGCTAAACTGGGTCATTTGGAACACCAACACATCAACCAATTATGGCCAATTAATCCTACCATCCCTGCTCTGGATCTCTCTATTTAACTGGCTTGTTCTGCTCCATTTGACAAACACTTCTTCCGACAGCTGATGCACCATTTCTTTCTCTCTCCTTCCTCCCTCTTACACACACAAGCACAGTAGCTAGCACATGAGGCTGATAGCTTTATAGCTCCACAGACAAAAATATCAAACGTTCAATCTGTAAACCGGGGGTCTTTAATGTTTTTCAGACCAAGGACCCCCAGACTGAGCAGGGATGCCCTCGCTTCTCTCTCTCCACATATAAATTTATATATGAAATTGTGTTTTAAAGTAAACTGGGCCTAGTACTACGCATAAATAGACCTTGTTATTGCACATTCAGTATTAATCACAACTGGGGAACCTGACAGAGCCAATGTAAAACAATGTGATTGGATGAAGCAACATCAGTGATTTTTCCTCTGTCTTGTGGGGTTAGAAATGAATACTGTGTGAACCTGTGTGCAGTTTGACTGTGTTCATTTCTGACTGAAAAATAACATCTTTGGCCACCGTGTATCCAGAGATCTGCGTTCAAAGACAGTAACATGAATAAAAAACAGAAATATTAGGGAGCAAATATTTAAAAATATAAAAAATTGCCTGATCAACCTAAAATGTTACAGAACCCCTTGGAGGCAACAACCCCCTGTTGAAGAACTCTTCTGTTTACCAATGTAATTTTTGTTATTTCACCATCTTATTAAAAAATGATAACCATAATATCCAGACTATGGTCCAGACTACGGTACCTGAATAAAAGCAGCACCCACTAAATTTAAAGTGAAAAAAAGTTCTATATACAATTCTATATAGGCTGAAATTGTCTATAAGCCACAGGTGTCCATGTTGTAACATGGGATATTGAAAGAGAAACATGCTACACAAGCATGTTAATTTTTGATTAGATAAATACTTTTACTGAACAGTGACTTTAACATGGCTGGTTACACAGTAGCCTCAGTGATCGCCATCGTCATCTTCCTTCCGCACACCTAAACCACAAAAGTCGTCCTCTTCAGTGTCAAACAGCTTCATGTAAGCACTTTTTTTTTTCCACTGCAATTTTTGCATTTTCGGGTGAAACGTTGTCGTGTAAAAAGGGTCCAATGAATTTACTGCTTGTCAGCCTGTAAAAATCCATAATTTAGCTGCAGGGTTCAAAGAATGTGAAAAAAGTAGCAGTATATTGTCCAGAAATTACGGTGTATGATGATGGTTTATAATTAACATCATGGGGGATTACACCAATGCGGCCAACTTTTTGAGGCTTCCAACATAGAAGCTTTGCATTTTTCACAATCTAATAACTCCCATCTTATTACACTAAAACTGATAACTATTTAGAAACAGTGATTAGAAACAAATTCTCTGCAGATATCTGTTTATAGTCATCACGTTAAGTTAAATTGTCATTTCATGGTAGCTGATGAAACTTTATCTGATGGGTGTTTTCTGCTTCATTTGCTCCCAACATATTTTTTCCCGACTTACAGCCGATGTCTTCTAAAATGCTCTTGGATATTAATCTGACTAGATTAAAATAATTTGCAAACTGCCACAAGCTACTTTCATTAACATTTTACAGAGTACCATCTTCTTTAAGAATTTTATCTCTCGCTTTAGTTTGCAGTGATTAGATGATTTAACATCAGAAATAATGACTCACTCACAATATTCAGGTGATTGATAGTAGCAGGTGCATTAGAAAGGACTTATTTGGCAGTGGTTGCAGTCTCAAGTCCCTGAGCTGTCAGGACAGTGATCGATTCTGGGTCTTCTCCTCATCCAGAGGAAGAAGAGAGGATGAAGCTGTTAAGCTCTGTTGTCACTGCTGTTCAGGTGTAAGTGGATCATCACATTCAGATGCACTTCAGCCACTCCTCTGTGACGTATGCAGTTTAACTTTCGTGTCATTGTCTGTTGACCCACTGGCACATTGTTTGCTAAATGCAGCAGGTATGGCAAAGCTGCAAAGCACTCCATTATTTTTCTTTATCCCATAATCGAGGCCTGGCTCCGTTTTTGCCCCAACTTCACACAATACTTCATCATGTGAGTGTGAAGGTGTGTGCCTGGCTTGCAGCCTCGTCTACTTTTCGGGTGTGACGTGCTTCATTATTTTGTGGGCTCTTTCTCTCTCTCTCTCTCGCTCTCTCAGAAAGCCTCACTGTCCTTGTGTAGTTGCGAGCGTCCTGCAGGGCGGGGAGAGGTGTTCTGGTGATGCGTTCAGCCTAATGTTCCACTCTCTGCAAGGCACCGCAGGGTGTAGCAGTTCCCAACAGCGTGAATGTCAAGAAGAGAATATTTTCTGCCAGAAAACATGCTCTGGGGAAATTATTAAATGAATTATATTTTCTTGCACAGTTACAAACAATATTCCGTGAAAATGAGGAGTAAAACTCTGATGGAGAAGCAATGACTTGAAGGTCTTATTTTTTTGGCAGAGAAACGTCTGTTTAGTCACATGCTGCAGGATATAAATAAAAAGAACAATTCTTTTGTAGGCCTAAAATAGTACATACCCAAAGAGAGACTTGCTCTCTTGAAAAGTTAATCATTTTATTTGAACATATTTATTATAAAATAGCTTCATGTGAGTATAAGAAAAAAGTTCTTTTTGAGAGCTTTGAATACTGGTACTCATATTTTTTTACAAGAAGTATTTCCTCATTGAGAGAATACACATTTACTAAAATCTGTACCAAACAAGTTGCCAAAACTGCCTAATGTGTCAAAACTGGTACAAATAGTATCTCATATACAAAATGATACTGGAATATTTCAATGGATTTTTTTTATAAGGGTCAAGAAAGATCTCGCCTCAAAAAAAAAAAGAGGGAATGAAATGAAAACGTCAGAAATTTTGTCCCAAGCTTTGATTTGCTTTGTGTACTTAAAAATATGAACTTCCTCAGCACATGAAAGCATGAGGAATTTATAGGGTAAAGCTTTCCTGACTTAATGTTATCCTATTTTTTTTTTATTTTTCATAAAAAACAAAACCTACAATTTATAAATCTTTCTCAAACAAACTGACCTGTTTATAACTCAAACCTGACTCATTGTGAAAAATTGTACTATGCACCTGACCAGTGAGGTAGGTGAGCAATGGAAAAAGAGCATTTTCTTGTCCCATCTCTTGTCCCCAATCACAAGCACTGCTGAATTGAAAAATAAAAAGACTTATTTGCAAATATTCAAATCAGCATTAACAAAAAGGATAATACTTTCAAGGTGAACTACGGCCGGCAGCTGTGCAGCTGTTCAGTCTTTCTGAACTGGAAGACGCTGAAAACATGACAAATCTGATGAACCAAACCTGGCGTCTGGTACATCCACCACTGTCCACCTGCAGACAGACAACAAAGATCCACACACAGACATGAGTGCTCACTCACTCACTCACACACAGATACAGGTGTACAATGAAAACTGAACAGGTATCTGAACAAAAACCAAGCCGTAAAGCAGAATTTGAAATGCAGCACAGCTGTGTTTTTCAATATAATGTTTTGTATACAACAAACTCTCTTAAGGACAGACTCAGTAATTTCCTTAAACAGCTTTCTGCTGTATCCTTTGGTGCAAATATCTGCGGTGGATTGGTCAGTGTACAGTACTGTAGTAAGTAATTCTGGCAGCAGGATGGTGCATTTGGGATTGGATCAAAATAAGCTTCATTGTGTGTTCATCGTAACAAAGGAACACTTTTCTTTGTCAATACAAGAGCTTGATCTATTTTTGGAGAACAATAGAGCTTTGGCACGTGGTAAAACATTTATTAGGCTTAACACTCAATACTAAGTATTAGTTTCTTTGGGATTTTGCAGGAATAAAACCTGCTTATTACCTAAGTTTGTGCTGCCTGTGGGAGAATTTCTTAGACCCTGCCAAACTGGTGCTGGAGTCTTTTTCAGGATCACCTCTTCCTCCACTGTTGCTTCATCCTCCTCTATTTAACTCGGCTGAACTGACACACAGGTATCCACCCACTCTGCCAGCTCAACAGGTATTGATTGACCTCACCAATACCAAGTGGTTTGAAAGCTTTGAGCACGCTGCTGCACGAAGGCTGAGAGGATTCAAAGTGTTGTTAGAATGTAAATTTATTAACTGCGTGTGTGTTAGTGTGTGTATGTGTGTATTTTGGCAAAGAAATGTGTCTATGTTGTGCTGTGTGGGTGTGTGTGAGTCATATTAAAGCCTCCTTTACTCCTTCTGAAATACAAGCAGCTGCAACAGAGCCAAAGACATATGAGAATGTGTTTGTGAGTGCATGACCTACGTGAGAGCGCTTTATTTTATTATTCATAATACCTTTCTTATTCCTTTACAATTTTGTCATGATGCATTTCATTAACAGACTTCTGTTCACCTTCATCACCAAACAAAACATGTTTATTCTGCTGTCCGTTGTTGAATTCAAAGAGAATATTTGAGTTCATTCATTGCAAAATCCAACACCTGTGCCTTTATTCTGATCCAGGAGGAGATTGCCAAAGAAAACAGTGCTTCATGTTTATCTTAAACAAAAAAAAAACAATGTTTAGGCTGCAGTTAGTGCTAATCTGTTTGTATGTTTGTGCCTACCACGCCACTTCAGACTGTTTTAGCAATCAGGGCACACAGAGTTAACACATGAATTATAAACAAGAAAATAGTAATAAGTCACAGACTTAAACATATCACAGAGATGTGCCACTGTAAATGAGGCTGCAGCACTTTTCATGAAGTAACTCTGGAACCAACACATCTGTATTTGGAAAATAAAATTCAGGCAGATTAGGAAAAAGCAACAAAACAGAGTCAGTGTGCAAATGAAGGATTATTACATCACTTTTCCATCATTACAGCCTGTAAAATATAAAATAAAATGCTTGATTAGACTAATGGCATGCATGAAATTTTTAGATGTGTTATGCTCCCCTGATGATACTGCATTTATAATCTTATTTCTCATGAGTGCCACAGGTTAAAGAGGGGTCATTACCATTTCCTGCTTTTAAACTTGGATGTTCAGCAACAATTCTGGATGTTCATACTTTGTGCAGATTTTTTCACATTTATGTGTTATAGAAATCTCCAAATCTGCACTAAAGGAACTGTGAGGACTTTCTAAGTGATCTTGAAAAAGTCTGATATTGAGGTTTATTCCTGATTATAATCCCCAATTTAAATTGAGACTGGGTCAGACTAGACCCGAATGAGTAACGCTACGCCAACATCTCTGTGACAAGGCCACGCTAGCTGACAATGTTTAACAGTGAGAAGAGAGATCTGTGTTTTTCTCTGCTGAAAATGATTTCTACATTTCTATATTCTATATTTCTACATCTTACATATTTTGTAGTAATGGTAGAAACAGGAACTGGGCTGTCTGACAGAGAAATGACAGAAGAAAGTTGAAGAAAGCTAAACAGGAGGGTGATAGAGCACAAGCTTAAGGCTTAAACACAGGCTGAGCTTTTTGTGATAATGTTCATTCTGACTTGGTGCAGCAGTTTTACTGCAGTGATCTGTATCTTATCCATATCTCTGCCCCTGACAGGCCGTCCAGACTGATCCAATCAGGGGGAAGGAGCTTTGTGAAGTGGGGCCTTAAAGAGACAGCAGCTGTAACTGTTTCAGACAAGCTGAAATAAATGATTTCCAAAAACACCAATTTGAGAAAAATGTGTTTTTTGGGTTTTCTTTGAGCCATAAATCACATAAAGCTACAATGTAGGCACCAGTGGGACAGTAGCAACCTCAAGAAAAACTCAATCTCCGCTTTTTAGAGCCTTTAGAGACTCTCCCATACATTCAGGCTGGCAATCAGGGCATAGTCTTGTTGCATCAAGAGGCAAAAACTATAAAAATCCTTCACTGAGGCTGAGTTTTTTGGGTTTTGCAACTGAACTCATCATTTTTGAGACTGTCACGGAGGCTGACAGCACAATCCAATAAGTGCTGACTCCTATCTGTAGAGCGCTCCTGTTTCAATCAAATACCTCATGATACAACCTCCTCTGACTGATGAAGAAAAGACTGACACTTTAATCATTTAAAGCTCATGCAGTCGCGCTGTGGTGGAAGTATAAGTTCATGCATTTCTACTCTGAAGCATATCACACACCCACATCATTCCCCACATTGCATGTCTGTGGTCCTCCGTGAGCTTATCTGCATGTGGTGCTTCTGTGTGTTGGTGTCAACTGTACAGTGGAGAAAAAGAAATCAATTTCCTCCAAGGGGATTAAGAAAGTAATTCTTCCACTTCTTCCTCTTACTCATTATTCATGAACTGTGGATGTCATCACAGCGGGATTATGGGAGTAAATATTTTTGGAATTTAAATGCAGTTTATATTTTGTCCAAAGACTGAGATATATGGGATTGAACTGGGCGCCATAAAATTGAATATGTTACATTATTCATAAGCTGTATGTCATAATTATGAGTAGCTAATAACTCTGCGAGTCAGAGCAGTTTGAAATGAGAATTTAGAGAGCACAGTGTGAAAGTGCTGAGTCACAAATATGATAATTGTCCGGACTGTGAACATCTTTCCAAAAAGTCTTTAGTTGCTCAATGGAATAAATCTTGCAGCGATAAGTGAAAGAGTGATTGCTCATCTCTCTTAGCTGCAGCTGAGAAGTCCTTAAGAGAGACATGTGAGCCCAAACTGGTGTTACAGTAAAGCTGCTTACAGATCAGATGAACGGGGTGTGGTTCTGCTGGGCAGTGTGTGTGTGTGTGTGTGTGTGTGTGTGTGTGTGTGTGTGTGTGTGTGTGTGTGTGTCTACGACTTTGTGAGAGGAATCTTGAACTAAGGCCGAATGATTTGCCAAAATAATCTAATTGGGGTGATGTCACCCTATACTGCAATTGCAATTTACTCTGCAATTATTTTTGGGTTACCTACCTTATGTGTCATTAATATCATTTGCCATATTGAAGGGGATGGTGTATCTTTAATAATTATTCTCATTTTGAACAAGAAAATCATACATGAGGGAGAAAAGAAGGATTTAAAAAAAGAAAAGAAACTCAGTTTGCATATTCAGGTAGAATTCCAAAATCAGAATATCATGAAAAAAATCAAGTATTTTTTGTCACACATTTTATAAAGTGAAACCCAGCTATTTAATACACTCATTATACATAGAGTGAGGGACTTCACTCATTTATTTCATGAAATTTTGATGATTGTAGATAATGAAAACTTAAAATTCAGTGTCTTAGAAAATTCAAGTATTACATCAGATCAATAAAAATGGAATAAATTAAACAGAAATGTCAGGCCTCTGAAAGGTTTTGCTTCTATCTGGCATATTACACGTTTTCTCCTAATGTTGCCCCTTTTCACCCATTTGCTGCTTTTTGTACCATTTTGTCTCATTAAACTTATTTTTATTGGTACTTCTTGTTGTTTTTGCCACTTTTCAACATTCAGGTTCTTGCTCTCACAGAAGGTAGTTTTTAAGAATTTGCCTCTTTGGTTGAGCATGTTTGAGTAACGCTGGTGTAGGGCACGAAACATTGACTGCAAAAAAAAAATTTAATCTGTTATTCTGACATATATGAGGTGATACAATTAGGATATTACAGGAGGCCATACTGGAACTCGGAACTAACATGAGAGCTCTAATAATGAAAATCAAAATGTCTTTGTTTTCACAGAAAGTGAAGAAAGCAGCACAGATGCAGCTGATTTTATAAATTCATATAATGATAAAAGAAAACTATTCGTCAGACCTGACTGAGTTGAAATAAAAATGCTTTTTAGTTTAATGTTTTTCTTTTCTGAAAAGTTGATTCAAATGCTCCTCCTTCTCCCCCCAGTGATCATGCTTGTTTGCTCAGAGTGGTCACTTTCAGAGTGCAGTGAGCTGTTGGTGCAGGCCGAGGCTGACCTCCAGCAGTCAGAGCTTACAGTCAGTTCATTTCACAGTCCGTTTACCAAAAGTCTCATTCTGATCGCTCTCTCTCTCTCTCTCTCTCTCTCTCTCTCTCTCTCTGCAGGTTGGAGTGGGTGGAGATCATTGAGCCGCGCACGCGGGAGCGGATGTACGCCAACCTGCTGACCGGCGAGTGTGTGTGGGACCCTCCACAGGGTGTTTGCATCAAGCGGACTGGTGACAACCAGTGGTGGGAACTGTTTGACCCCAACACCTCACGCTTCTATTACTACAACGCCTCCTCCCAGCGCACCGTGTGGCACCGGCCGCAGGGTTGCGACATCATCCCCCTGGCTAAGCTGCAGACTCTGAAGCAGCACACTGATGCCACTAATCCTCGGCCTGCAGGTGGAGGGAGGGCGTCGGCTGATAACAGCCCGGGACGCAACAGTGGGGTCAGCAGAGAGGGAAGCACCTCGTCCTCTCTGGATCAGGAGCTCTCTGAAAAACAGGGCAACAGAGAGGAGGCAGACAGGTAAGAGTGCTGCTCACAGGATGAATCAGGTGACAGAGGCCGGTCAATAAACCACTGTTTGTGTTACAGGTCCAAAACATAAACAGACAAGCTACAACTGAATATGGGTAGAATGAGTCATGTTAAGTTTGTTTTTCACGGCACAGCACGGTGTCAATGAAAAAAAGTAATCCAGCCCTACTGTCCAATAAAAGGAGAAAAAAAATTATTTTCTCTTTGACATATCCTTAAAGTACAATGTATGGCTCCCGTCCCCCACAACCTGTCAGCGAAAATAACTGTGATCAAGCTCAACCACTGTCAACTTCTTTCCTTTAAGAGATGCTGATTCATCTAATTCTGATGTCAGCAAAGTTGTGAAGTTAAGTTTTAGTCACACTGTTCCCACTTTTTCTTTGGAGTTCTTCAAATAATTACAAGGTTTCCACTCACTTTTTCTCAAAGAGCAACAGCTCAGAAGTCTCCATAGAGCTAGAAGGACACTGCTGAATGTTATCTTTTCTAAACCGTCAGCCACATAAACAATCAAATTAGATTTCACCCACACTGCAAAAACTGAAATCTAAACAAGTGTTTGTGTCTTTTTTTAGTACATTGTCTTATTACACTTGATATGAGCCCATTCAACTCACAAGTTCAGAAGCATGTTTTATTTCTAGATAAAAAAAAAAGACTAAATTGATGTCTGGATTGCTTGTAACAAGTCAAATAATCTGCCAACGGGGTTAGAAAAATTTGTGCCAAGTTTCTTGAAATTAGAAAAATATTTTAATACACGTAACTTTTTTTTTACACCTCTGCCAGGATTTTTTAAAACTTGTAACAAGCATTTCAGATGCAGTTTTTTTTTCCTTTAAATAACATGAAATAAGAAATTTGTATATGGTCTGGTGAATGTGGCTTGTATCAAGTGAGAATGATAGTTTTTACTGATACTAATAACGAGGCCTTGCTTGGATTTCAGTTTTTGGAGCAAAGGCAGGGGCCATATTGGAAATGCTGAACTAAACCTAGCTTCTTTCAAATAAAGTGACTAGCTTTTAGCCTCTGTAAACTGCTGTAAACATTTTTTGTTCTGCTGAAGGATCTATTTTTTGAACTTGCTTGTATGATTTCTCCAGTGTTTCTGCAGTCGACCTCGAGCAGACTCTCGAGGAGCTGCAGATATTGACACTTCATATTTCTAGACTTGAGGTGGTTGCTTAGTTTAAATCCACCTTGTTTGAACTCCAACCTACACGCCATCAGCGACTGTCCTGTAAAAGGTCAGGACCTCCTGTCAGCTCCTCTCTGTCTCTTTGCCCTTTATCGCTTTCTCTGTTATCAGCCCATCCCCTCTTTCAGTTTCTGTCACTGTCTGTTAATTTCTCTTCTCTCTCACCTTCAGAGCCTGTCACCTGCCTTTACCCCCCCCCCCCCTTCCTCTCCTCTCTGTTGCTCTCTCTCCTTCTCTTCACCCTCAGCATCCTCCTCTCCCTCCTCTTTGTCAAACCAGTCTTGGTGGCTCGTTTGCAGTAATCTGCTGCACTCTGCTGTGATTGGTGGATATGCCTGTCTGGGGTCACAGTGTCCCGTAAATGTCTTCTTTACCACGGCAAGAGGACACACACACACACACACACACACACACACACACACACACAAACAGTTTATAGCATGCATGTTTCCCAGCTGCCTTAGCTAGTCATTAACATTGTGTTCACTCAAAGCAAATCACTAATGGAAAGGATGATTACAGACTCTGCCTGTTCGAGGCTCAAGGAGAACAGCATTTATGATGACACCGACTTGTCAGACCAACATTTTGTAGGACTCAACAATAACAATTAGGACAAAGTGAACAGTAAAACAGGCGTCAGCATTGTGCAACTGTTAACTGATTGACTTCAGCAGCACCAGAGTTTCATTCAGTTACCGATGATTAAAACTCAAAATTTCCTGCTTCTGGTTTCCATCAAACCACAGGATAAGAAAGAGGAAGCATTTTATAAAACCAGAATATGAATTTGCTACAAAATTAGATTCCTTGGCTCTGTCGATCGACTGATTATGTCCACATCCGTGCAATAGCTCAAACGTGCATTTTTTTTCATTCTTTAATTCTTACAAGTGCGATTCCAATATACTGCGCTGTTTAAACAGGAATTTAATTTTGGCTTTTCTACTTCAATGTCCATAGTTTATTTAATATTAAACTTATTTTGCATACATACTTACTTTTTTATTATTCTTGTGTGTACTTATTATTTATTTATTAGGCTTTTAAAAGCTGGGACCTGAGTACTAATTTCAATCCACTAACATGTAAATGTGCGCTGGCATGTCAAATAAAGTTCCTTGAATCCTTAATATTCATTAAGGAGAACATGAACCTATCCCAAACATCATGCAGATGTTTAGGACGGGTTCATGTTGTTTCAGAAATCCTGGCGTCTTTACAGCACGATGATAACTTGTCCATCTCCATCCACTCAGGTTTTTATCTTTTAGCGCAAATATTCTTATTCACTGTTTGGCATTTAGTTGTAGCAGTTAGAAGTC
Source organism: Thalassoma bifasciatum (assembly GCA_008086565.1). Lineage (NCBI taxonomy): Eukaryota > Metazoa > Chordata > Actinopteri > Labriformes > Labridae > Thalassoma > Thalassoma bifasciatum. The sequence continues at coordinate 143,970 of RPOG01000661.1, read as the reverse complement.
AATTGTAGGACTGAGTCAAGTGTGGAGCTGTAGATGGTCTCTGAAGAGAGTGAATGCATTTAAGAAAAGCAGGACAGGCAGTTTGTCATAGGCCACACAGCTTCCTCTGTGACAGATGGGAGCTATTGACCTCTACACGGCTCTGCCTCCCAACACACACCAAGGATCCTATTAAAGGAGGAGGTGAGGGAGGGACTAATGGAGAGAAGGATGGCAGGACAGAGAGTGAGAGCAGAATGCAGAGAAGAGGACCAACAAAAAGAAAGATCCCTTCACTTGTAGTCTGCATGTTTGTTCTTCTACTCAAACACAATCTCTACTACTTGTGAAACATGATGAAGCAGTAAGTGTATGATGTATTCACAAGCCACTCTGGTCACTTGATAATGTCCGTCTCATTGACAGCTACAAGAATAGTGAGCTGTGTTAGAGCTTCTGCTCAAAGCTTTCAGTATGGCTTTGACCTTCCTGTGTGGAGTTCTTTCATATTAATTCCTCGCCCTGGCCATTTTCTCAATATTTTTGCAGCTGTTTAACACAACCTAATTATAAAACTTAATTAAAATGGCTTTTGAGATTCATTAAATCTTGCAAGCTTCACTTCCATGGATAACCTCAACCTGGAGCAGTCCTCAGCACCTCTTCCCATCACAGATCTCCAGTGTGAGACCCAGAGCGGCTCCGTGTTAGCGCACGGTTGGAGGCTGTGTTTGCAGGGGCTGATTGTTCCAAGTTGGCACACAGAGACAGAAACCAGCTGCAGCAGTTGTAACACACTAGAGGGCACAATTATGCAGCTCCTTCAGTGAGAGTGGGTCTCAGAAGCTTTACATTGGACATGTAAATACATTATGATTGTGTTGCATGTAACATAGAGTCCAATTTACTCTCAGCATGGTTGTTATGTAAAAGCTGAAAGCTGCCCCGAGGCTACTTTTGTAAAAACCCAATCATTTCAACTTTGGATCCTGCATTTGTGGAAAAAAGCAAAATACAATAGCATTTCTACATGTATGCCTGTGTGTGCATTATGTGTGTGTATTATGTGTCTGTCTGCATGTGCGTGTGTGTGTAGTGGGACGCCTAGTTGCACAGCTGCTGACTCTGGGTCCAGATGGCTGGAGGATCTGCTGTCACACATCCACCATTGAATCTGATTATATGTGAAGTGTTTCTCTATCAGGCACACACTCTTTTTCTCTCTGTCTCTCTCTTACTCTATCTCCTACTCTCTCACAAACACATGCACAAACACACAGAGGCAGTGGTCGCCAGTGTGTGTGGGCCGCACTGTTTATAAACTGAAACACACAAATGATACCCGGCTGCGATCTGCTACCAGCTTACAAAACTGTAAAAAAAAAAATAATTAAAAAAAAAAAGATTTAAAAAACAATGTAGGGAAATTGTGTCAGTACATTTCAATACAGTGACACAATGATATATGTGTCAGTATCTCATCTGTTTATATGCTTGTATATCATGTGGCTTATTAATGGAGCAGCATGGAACATGTTACCACTGGTGGTGTGCAGCACTGGCATACTTACACTCTCACATTTACACAAGTGCAAGTCTGACAAATCAGAGTGTGAATTCCTAAGAAACCTGACCTTGAATGCTTTTGGTGAGGAAGTGGAGGGATGATTTCTCATGTAGGCAGCTCACAGTCCAGCAGAACACCCTTCATTTTACCCTCCATGGCCTTCACACTGTGCCAACCAGTGCTGGTAAGTTTTAAATCAAATAACCTTCATGGAGCTGGGGTGCTGCTTTGTCGTGGAACACTATTTAACACACCAATGACAACCTCTTACCTTTACTCTTCGTCTCATATGATTAATTTTGATGCTGGTAGGTGAACAAGCATTGGGTTTATTTTTATGCACATCATGATATGCAATTGCAAAAAACATTCAAGTGAAAATAAGTTTCGCACAGTTATAATCACATCCAACCAAGCAGTATTATACATTGATTAAAATATATATGCAGAACAACTCTGAACTATTATACCCCTGCAGTTACTGAAGAACACATTTGTTGTGCTGCAGCTAAATTTCATATGATGTCCGTGTTTTCTTATTCCATTAACTTTGCGTTTGATTTGTCTGGAATCTCCAATTACTGGCCTAAAAGGAAAGTGCTGCTCACAGAGATGATATGCTTTTCTCACGACACAATTTGACTTTTATGATTTTTCTTGGGTTCCAATTCAACTTAGTTGGTGATATGGCAAATTTTTTGCAATTTCCAGGTCACTCTTTTAACACCAGTGGAAAAGTTGAAAGATATGAAGACTTTATCAGGAGTCTTATTTTCACACCACATTTGAGTCCGTTTTTAAGATCTACCCTTGTTTCAAAGGCCTACTTTGTAGAGTAAAATCAAGTGTTTACATTTGGAAAAATAAATCTAATTTTAAACAGAAACATTTATTTAAAAATCATAAACCCCATTGTGTGACCCCATTTTTTCCTACGACCCCTTATAGCTGTATAGCTGTATAATTACACACATTTTAAACACTCAAACTATCACATCTCACTGGATGTGTAAAAAAGCTGTCAGCAACTTTTTGTCAATGCAGTTGCTGACAAAAAGCTATTGAGGGGTATTGGATTGTTTTGTTTTTTTAAGTTTTGTACTGTCCCTCTGGTATGTTGTAGATTTACATGATTTATTGTAGAAATAAAATAACTCTATTTTTCCTCACACTAGTGTTAAAGAGAACACTGATTTCAGTTTCCTTCTTTAACGCCTTGTTTAGCTGTGGCCTCTTTAAGGCTCCCTGCTCCACAAACCAACCTTCCCACGAAAAAGGACAGCTTATTCCCCAACTTCCCTCACAATTTTTACTGTAAATGAAGACATCCATTCACCCAGTAGTTTAAGGATCAGCTCGAGGACACGACCCTTTGTCCCCACTTTTTACTCCCCACATTTCCTTGCCTTTCTTCAGCTGCGTTATCTCATGAAGTCAAATGCTAGCAGACATAGCTTAGTTTTATTTTCTAATAATTATGATAAGTAAAAGTATTGTTATTAGAATTGATGGTTGTGTTGATGTAAAATGGTGTGAATGAAATTGTCTTCTGCTTATCAGTTTTCATGCAAATTGTGTGCTTCTTTTAACAGAATAAGCAAAATTTTGCAAATATTCTACATGAATATTAGATAATTATAATTAATGTAAATGACTTGAGACATTAGGTGCATTTTTTCTTTTTTTATGAAATACGATCAATACCAGCACCCTTCAGTTTTGTCCACTGTTGGATATTTAGTGCAGTGATGGCGTGTGTAAGTCACTGGCATCTGACCAAGCAGGATTTATTTGCATTCATTCAAAGTAACATGAGATGATAAATTTGCAGGCTGATGCAGCTGTGATGGAGATGGAGACAGATTGTAAAGAAATTTTAAGTTGGATTTGACTTTTAATAATTTGAGGCTCAGAAGGAAAATTTACTTCAACTTTGTAAAAAGTACCAGAGCGGGCGAAGGTTGGTGGAAGAAAAAGAAGAACAAATGAACACATGATGGGAAAAGAGGAGCTGTGGAGAGGTGGACGAACTAAAGAATAAAGAGAGAGGAAGTGGGTTAGAGCTCTGAGTGTGGAGTATTTTGTGATATGTGCCAGGACAGCCTTTTAATGCTTAATCCTTCCCTCTTTGTTTCCCCCCTCTCCTTCACTCACACACACACACTCACACATGGAGACCAACACCCAGAAGTGCACAAACACTCACGTTGCTGCTCTTGAACACTGGCCTTGGGGATCAGTGTGTGGAAGCATTTGGAAACAGAGGGTGGCCAGTACTAAAATCGATGTCACACTTCCCTCCTCTTACCCAGTTCAGCTCTTGTTCTCCATCACAAACTCCCCCCTCTCTCTCCTCCTCCTCTTGTTGTGTTACAAACAGGCAGAATGTGAGGGGCGAACCATAGAGAGGAATCAGTGAATGAACTTGAACTGATGAGGTAGAGGTCTGTTTTTGCCAGAGGCTGCAGTTTGGTTTATATTCTCTGTGGCAGTGTTCCTGGTTGAAGATATTTACCCTGAAACCACCAAAAACAAAAGAACTGAGAGCAGGTTTTGAACAGAAAAGATACGAGCTTCTCCCAGCTGTCACCCTGGATGGATCACAGGACGAACATGCAGAGACATGAAACCATTCACGCACACACGGTCACACCTACGGGCATTTAAAAGTGACCAAATGATCGACGCAAAATGGAAGTCAGGGAAAAATGAGGGCTGTTTCCCAAATCACTCACTACCCACGGCATACTACATGTGAAAGTAGTGTGTCGTATGCCTGTTTTGTGGAGTCTGTTTTGTTGTATGCTACTTTAGTTTTCAGTTTCGGAAAGCAGAGCTGATGGATTGTTTTTAAGGTTTGTGAAACTTTGTAATTTATGTACAAAACAAAACAAAATATGTACATTTGGACATTCCACTTATTAATATTTAAGGTGCATTTAACTGCTGTTAGTAAATGTTTTAGTGAATAATGGGGAGGATAAACCAAGTGATTGTTTTCATTTGACATTGACTGTATGACTGAGCGTGAAATATCATGTGCTGCTGTCTTGGCCATTACTCCCTTGTAAAAGAGAGTTTTTTTTGTCTCAATGGAGTTGACTCCTGGTAAAATAAAGGTTAAATAAAAAAAGTGCAAAGAGATTGCTAGATGAAGCATTTTATATTGATCAGTGATGAAGCTACAGGAACAATACAATAACAGATGAATTATATCAAAGGGTAATAAAAATGTAACCGAAATGGATCAATGAAATTAAGCAAGGGAAGATAGTAGTCATTATATTTCAGCAAGGATTTCTTTTAAGTAATTGCTTGTGTTTTTTTTGGTGTTTCATGGTTTGAGTTACATTATAGATTTACTCAGAAAAAAACAGCAAATTCAGGGAGAGATTTCAGGGTCCTGTTAGAATCAGCAGAATCATCCTTTTTGATTTTTTATCTTAAACCAAAAGTTACTGTTTATTAAAAATACAGCTGACAGGAAAAATTGCCTCTGTATTGCCCATGTGGAGCATGGTTTGGAAAAAAAATAAGTGGTTTATATGGGCTTTAATGACTTTCGTGGAAGTAAACACCTCTAATAGAACAAGAAGCGAGTGGACTTTTCGGTGTTCATTTCACCTCTATCTCACAGACTGTTAAACATCAGTGTTGTTGTATTGTATTTGTATTGCTGGTTCAGCCCAGTAGATGACGTTAATTCACCTATTACCTACAAAAACAGCATTAGCGCCAGGTAGACTGGTCTGCTGGTACTGAGAAATTTTACCTGGATCAGTAGGACATCGGGGAACTTTAGGCATACTGCAGATTTTGCAAGTTTTCACATACTATCTACTCCATACTGAATTTCTGACAAAATAGGAGGCACTGCCAGTGCAGTAGGCAGTTTGGAAAACAGCCAAGGTGTGTCATGTTGGGAATACAATAAGAAGTTGGCAAACAGACAATTCTCATGTCGTATGGTTGTGTGATATTCAGTATTTCTGCTCTGTTCACATTTGCTGATGTTTAGCACAGTTAAATAGTTTCCATGGACTGTACACGTGTCAGACACAGAAATAAGCATCAACAACTCCTCAGAGATGATGGTTGGGACAGAAATTTAATTCCAGACCCTGAGCAGTGTGGATGATTAGTACAGTCTGCTCTGAGGATATGTGGTGGCAGCTGGAAGACCAAGGAAATATGAAGAGCAGACCAGATTTTAATAAGAAAAGCTTCTTCAGAGTATTTTCAAAGCCCTGTGGTGTGAAAGTGACAGACAGCTCTTTATCACTCTGCACCCTGACCCTTAATTAAATTTCCTCTCCTCTCTTCCATCTCTCCTCTCTCTCTCTCTCTCCTCTCTCTCCGTCAGGACTTCCCCCTTCAGATGGAACACTGGTACCAAGGAGCGAATGCTGATCAAGGTGACGGACAGAGAGCCCAGCTTCTTGGCCCATCAGGGAAATGGTTATTCCCCTTGCGACCCGCCCACCCCTGGTCTTCCCGCTGGGGGGGGCACCGCATCACGAACTCGGCGTTCCTCTGGAGGAAATGCGCCCTCAGAACCTGATGCCTCCCCCGTCCTCTACTCTGACAGACGCCAGTCCCCCTTCCTGAAGCGAGCTGAGCTTGGCAGCACTGGCACCCACCGCCGCTCCTCTGCTGACTCCCAGCCTCCGTCGCCCCGCTACGCCTACGAACCCCCGCTGTATGAAGAGCCACCATCAGAGTACCAACCCCCTCCCATATATGAGGAGCCTCCCACTGACATGCACCTCTCTGAGTCCTCCTTCTATGGTACAGGAAAGTCACCTGCTCGAAAGTCCTCAGCCCCCATCTATCACTCCCCCAAACAGGGCCAGTCTCCATATGGCCAGCTGGTTCTGACCAGGCAGAAGTGTCCAGAAAAGACCCAGAGTCTGGAGTACAGTCCTGTAGGAAAAGAGTATGTCAAGCAGCTGGTGTATGTGGAGCAGTCATCTTCCAGCCCACGCTTCAAGACTGCTGACCGTCTGCTGCGTTATGGCACCACAGGAGGCTATGGCGGCTCGTATGGAGGATCCTACACCCTGCAACACAGCCAGTCTCTGATCAGGGACCCCCGCCTGCTGCTGGACTACAGCGGGGAGGGTGGAGAAGGAGGCCAGAGGTTGCTTTATGAGGACTCTATATCCTGGTCATCCAGTCAGACCCACACTCTTTCCTCTTCATCCACTGTCGGTCCTGGGGCTTCTCCTCCCGGGGGCAACCGCAAACGCAAGAGCCGCAAGCCTTCTCTCCCCCAGGAGCTGGCACGCTGTGGGGGGCTGGAGGGGGAGCTGGCAGGAACAGCATCCGAGGCAATGTTGGCACAAGCCAGGCTTGCATGGGAGGCCCAGCAGGTGATGAAGCAGAGGAGTAGTTGGGACTCAGGGCAGGGAGGGGGTGCGGCCCAGAGCGGAGGCTCCAAAGATGGCTACGAGAGCGACGGGGCGGTGCCTCTGCCGCTACCAGGGCCGGTGGTGAGAGCGTTCAGCGAGGACGAGGCTCTGGCGCAGAGTGATGGACACCACTGGAAACGCAGCACCTTTGATCGGCTGGGATTCCCCCAGGCCCTGCTGGAGAAGAGCCTCTCAGTACAGACCAACCTGGCCTCCCCTGAGCCTTACCTTCACCCCTCACAGGTACTGATGCATGCTGGGACAAATTCTCAAAGGTTACCAGTTAATCAGTCTAAAAACAGTTTTTTTTATGCTCATGTATTTTTCCCAGAATTTGTCAGTGACACTTCCATGTTCCTTAGTTCCCAAAATTTCATTTTTAAGGCAATAAAATCAGAACATTTTAGCAAGTCAAGACAGAACTTCACAAAAAATAACATCTCAAGGACCAGAGTTACTTTATGAGTCCATCCATCCTTAATCTTCCACCATTTAACCCATTAGAGGTGACTGGAGGGCTGAAACCTGTTTCTGCTGTCAGTGGACCTGGGATCTTTTCAAACTGATATGAAATTGACACATTCGTGTCATGAGCACATAACATGTTTGTCTGCCAGTCTGAGTCCTCAGAGGCCAAGAGCAGATAAGAAAAATGGAAAACATTCCTCCAAGAAGAAAAATAGTTCACTTCTCTCAGTCTCTCCTCGTGCTCCTGAAGCTGAGAGCGTGAAAAATCTACTGCAATCTACTGAGCACAATCCACCCATGAACACAAAAGGATAGAGAAAGGAAAGTGAACAGAAGGTGAAGTAAAGTGCAAAAGATGCAGTGAATATTGAGTATGCAGAATGGAGTTTTATCCAGCACGAAAGAACTGTATAGATACTAAAATAGCTGCAATGTTTACATTATCTCCAATGTAGGAGGTAAAGTAATGCTTATTCCACAGAAAGCAAAATGTAGCAGTCTATTATCATTATTTGACCATTTTTAAAGACTATTAACTTCTATTTTCTAGGAGTGTTGGTTAAGTGCACAGCTGGAGAAAAGGAGGGGTTAGTCAGGCTTGGTGAAGTGACTAGAAACAGGAGGATTTAAAAGTTCACTTTTCACTGGTTGATATTTTTCCTTGAGTATTAATTTTGCAGCTGACGCAGACACATGGACTCAGTGAAATAATCTTTTAGTCGTTATGTTCACAGCTTTTTTTTCTTGTTTGTTTTCTTTGAGACATTATTTAGATCTGTATTCAAAACAAGACCCTGAGAAACAAATGGACTCTTTGTTGCACTGAAGAAACCGTGTGGATATTGTTGTATTAATGCGTCAGTTTTAATCCCAGTCTGCTCCCTCTGAGTTTTAAAGAAACTCTCAGCCCTCAGTCTCAATGTTCTGCAGCACAAAGATGACTGACCTCTCTTCCCTCTTTTCTCCACTCTTTGCTCACCTGTCAGTCCGAGGACCTCGGAGCTTGTGCCCAGTTTGAGGCCAGTCGAAATGCAAGGAATATGATGCCGAGCGCCAGCTGTGGCATTTTCCCAGAATTCACCCTGAGGAAGCCCTCCTCTGAGACCGACATCGAGAACTGGGCGTCTAAACACTTCAACAAACACACGCAGGTACTCCAGAGAATGTGTGTCTGCCTTGAAAAAATTTGCATTTCATCACATCAAACTGTCATTCGCTGTGAAGCCAAGTCTGTATCTTCAATGCTATTTTTGTCTTTACTATTTTTAAAACTCGACTTTCTGAGCTTTCTTTAAATAGCTGATTCTCAAAGTTAGATATACCACGATGAAAGATATCAAACTGTTTCAGCTCTTCTGTTGACTGCTTTCAACGCTTTTGTCTCAAACGACTAATATTTGAATAAAAATGTATTTCTACACGTAACAGCACAGCAGCAGTCATGAGTACAGGTTGTTAGATGCTCTGTCAGATTAAAGTGAAAGTGTTCCCTGGCTTACATGGCGTAACATTGTTGGAAAACACTGCTAATTAGCAATCATCTGATCACTAATCAGGTTTTGCTTCTTAAAAAAATACCTGAGGTTGTAATTTGTGCCTGGAATGTTAATGAGTGAGGAGGACGTGAGGCTCAGAGGTTTGTTTGTGACTGAGAGTTGACAAACAGCAACGGTGCAGGTTTATTTCTCCAAAGCTCAGACTTTCTGGAACATTGCTCTTGAAACATTAAGACAGAGAAATGACTGCAAACTAATATTCAATACAACCACCAACTCTCTCACCTGTTGATATTTTTGAAACATGTACCAACATGTTGACCCCTTCAGATTCACTAAATCAGGTTGACCATATTCTAAAAAAAAACAAAAAGAGGATCCCCTACCCGGCCCCTTGAAGATCCTGCAAAAATGCCCAAAGATCCGTAAAGACAACAAAGCCATACATTTATTTAAAACACTCTTTTTCTGCTTGTACTGAACATTTTCTGTGATGCAAACAAAATGTATTAAAACCGTTTCTGCCAGTTGAAGATATAAAAACTGAAAAGGGGCTTTATTGAGATTTTTTTCACATATACAGTCAAGTTTCAAAAGAAACAGAGAAAAATTTCAACTTTTTTGCATGAATGTAACTTTTATTTGACTTGATTGTAAGCTCACAAGGTTTGACTGTTTATCTCAAAATTATGACTTTGTAACTCATAATTTGATTTTTCATCTTATAATTTTGACTCTTTAGCTCAAATATAAATGTTTGATTTTAAAATTTTGACAGTTGATCTCAGAATTTTGACTGAAATTCCCCCAAATTTTGACTTTATTCCTATCTTTGACTTTTGTGCCAAAAAGAATTCTCAACACCGGTCATGATTGTGGCGAACAGAGGGATACGACTGTGTATTTGCAGGTTGTGAGTAAAAGTGCATTTCCACTTCAGCATTTTCTGTCTGGAAGTGCAGGGCAGGCAGTCAGAGCAAACCCAGAAATTTTGGAGAATTTTATTAAATCCTCCTGGTCATTATTCTACCACCAAAAAGGAGGTTATATCGGGGCAAAAGAGGCTGTTGGGTTACCTTAATTTAACAGAGTTTGATCGACAAATCTAAGATTACAATCACAGCTAAGGAATTTACTGTCATTCATCAGTTTCTCTGATTTTATGTTGAGAATCTCTTCAGAGTATTTTTTACCATCCATGTGTAAGGTGTCTCAAATCAAAAACTCTCTTATCTGCCCAAAATGTGAGGACAGGATCTTAATCTTAGCGTGATTATCTCCCAGCACATTCTTATCAAAATTCAAAGCATCTCCCACTTTACCTCCTCCTAACTTTGTCTGTTAATGAGCTCCATATCTGGTTGAAACATTTGCTGGATGACTGAGTGATTGATTTGAGGTAAAACGCTCCACAGACTCCATTCGTCTTCCCCAGAACGAAGACTTTTTCAGGAGTGTTTGAATCTTTTTATCCACACCAGAAGACAGACTCTCACTGTTGGTAGTGTCCAGTATATGAGGCATTTGTTTCCGTATAATAGTTGTTCATCATAAAGCATTTTTCCCATGAATCCGTTGTCTGTATCAGGTTCTCCTTTATTGTTACTGTTTATCGTGGCATTATCACTGTCTTCTAATCAGTTGCAGATTTCTAACAAATATGTTTCACTTATAGTTTTAACTTGATGAACTACCATCCACACACTTTCATGAGTCTTTTTCTTAAAAAAAACCCTCAAACAAATGTTCCTGCTTTAACTTTTAAGATCTTGTTTATCTGAGAGAGAGGGAAATATAGAATTTGTCTATCTACAGACTTTTTGCACAAAAAAGTTTATGAGACAGAAAATTAGGATTTAGTTTGGAGCAGGAAAGATTATCACTCTCCTGAGAATTTTGAACTCAGATCATGTCTCATTTGAAATACGCTTTTCTTTGTTTTCTTATGTTGGTGTCACTTATCTCATGGAGGTTGGATGCAAATTTATTTGCTTAATTGTCACTTTTGCAAATGCACTTGCTTCTGTTTTGGTGATAATTTATTTTAAGTGAGTGTGTTAAGGGACTTAAAGATGGCAGCTGCAATCTTTCCATTCCTCCATCACTTCTCTAAACCTCTCTCTGGTGTTTCCTTCTTTACCTCTCTTGTTTTCCCAGGGTCTGTTTAGAAGAAAGGTGTCCATTGCCAACATGTTGGCCTGGAGCAGTGAGCCCATTAAGAAGCCCATGATAGTGACGTCAGACCGCACCGTGAAGAGGGAAGCAGTGGACATCTTTAAGCTTATTCAAACCTACATGGGAGATCGGCGCTCGAAGATCGACCCTTATTCTGTAGCTCTGGAGGTCTGTAAACACCTTTAACCTCTCTTCTTTCTACTTTAGACCCAAGCACTCCACATATAAAGTCCTTACATGGGCTTTAGATCATAGAGTTTTCTGGTCACAAGCTTGTGGTGTATGAACACGATACAGACAGAATGGAGAGCAAAAATAGGCAGCAATCATAAATCAGCAGCTATTGCTTCGCTTGAAAAAGCAGAATATAATTGATTCATTCTTTGTGGTGAATTGTGATCTGATTTAAAATAAGTTATTCACTGATTGTCCCCACCTTACATTGAAATTCAGAGGAAATTTCAAAGAAACTGAACAAAACAATTACTTCCCAATTTTGTTTTCACTTAATTATAATGACATTCAGGGAAAATTTCAAATAAATGAAAGCAAAGTTTGTCTAATTTTTACCTAACTATGTTAAGTGTCTGTGAACTCTTTTTTTGTAACTGCTGGCTTCATCAGAATCACTGAAAAACAGGAATAAGTCTCATACATCAGAGACATGTATCTCCTGTCATCGGCAGACGGTGATAGACTCTGGTTCCTGATGGGTTTCAGGTTTGCCCATGCACAGAAGCCTTATCTCACACACTCCGTCATGTGTCACCTCATTATCCCTCTAAGTGATTCGACTTTGTCATGTCGTCCTTGGGGCTGCATTTTTAGGCACAGTGAACTCAGGACTCCGAGCCAAGATTAAAGTAACATCATAGCTTGGAAATAATAACTTTTCTATCTGTTTAGAAGAGTTATGGAGCAACTGCAGAGGACAAACTGAGCCAGGATCTCTGGTCCTCTCTGCAGGACTGCGGACGTGTGCGTGAGGCTTCACAGTGTGAAGCAGTTTGTCCTTGTTCACAGTGTGACTTTGAGAGGAAGCTTTTAAGATACAAGGAGTCTCGTTTGTAAACTGCTTTGGAAGTAATGATAGATAGAGGCTTGAACACAAAATAAAATGTTATGATAACACACACAAAGCTTGTTTTAATGAAAGCCTCCTTAAATTTAATGATCAAAGCCTGTTAGGCATGAACAGTCACAAAGGTTAACCTTGTAATGACTCATCTTCTGTGGCCTTTCTTTTTTTCTCACCAACTCATATTCAACAACTAAACACAACTTATAACAAAAACACTGACACATGATCATTTTATTTATTCATAGTAGATAATTAATTTTGAAAGTGATCATGGGGAGCAGGTATCAGATGTGGTGACTGGCTGCATTCTGCCATAAAAGCCTTTGTTCATGTTTTCTAAAAACAAGGATTTTTGATGAGGGACACATTAAACACTTAAATTCAATCAGCATTGGATTTTTGTTGGAAAACACCTTTTGCACTTCTTCAGGTCAGAATTATCAGACTGATAAAACTTACTGCTTTGTCCACAAGGGGTGCCAAAGTGAACTTTCCTCACAGGATCTGTCACCAAAATGAAAAGGAAGCCAGAATTTCTCCTTTTCTTACCTTTGTGTGTGTCTGTGTGTCTGTGTGTCTGTGTGTGTGTGACACTGTCAGGTGGTGGTGCGGGGTTGGAGTCACCAGGGACTGCGTGATGAGCTCTACATACAGCTGTGTCGCCAAACAACAGAAAACTTCCGCTATGACAGCCTGGAGCGAGGCTGGGAGCTGATGGCCATCTGTCTGGCTTTCTTCCCCCCAACACCGCGCTTTCACAACTACCTGGAAGGCTACATCTACAGACACATGGACCCTCTCAATGACACTAAGGGTAAGGCAGAAATAGACATGCAGCATGAACACAACTCAATGTCTGGATACTAATTTCTGAACACAGCTGAATCACAGTGATTCTCTCCATCAACTGTTGTTTTTCTTCCTCAAGTTTCCTCTAAACTTAATGATAAAGGTACAAACAGTATTCCTAGTTTTACAATCAAAGGAACAATTAGCAATATCTTATAGTTTAGGCTCTGAAGCACTTACCTTTCCTGTTTGCAGGAACCCACTTAAACCAAAAATATGTGTTTGAGTGCTCCATCCACACTGTGTAAAAAGGTTAAAGATGTCAGAGTGAGATAGCAGCCTGTGAGGAAGGGACCAACTACTCATATAGACATAAAAAGTCTCACAGAGTTTACAGAAACCAAAACTATTTTTCACATTCAGGTGATTTTACACTAATTTTCACATAGTTATTAAATTAAATGATTTATATTCACCTTCATTGCTGAATAAGTATTAGCTCTCAGCATTTATTACACTGCAATCATTTTGTAGAAATTAAGAAGTGAATATGGTCATTGTTTTTGAATTTTAAGGATGTTCATCAAAAGGGAAATCTATGGGGAACACTGGGAGAAAATATTAGGTAAATAGAAAGCTGATACAGAAAAACACAAATAAATATTTCTTCACCATGAAATGGGCTCCTTGTGACCTGCAAACCTACATACCATATAGGATATCAGTCATTGCAGAAAGCCTGACGGTGAGAAACCCAAGTAGCATTTCTGAAAAAATAAATAAAAATAAAAAAACATGCCACCTCTGTTGACTGTGAGTGGGACCACCGGTGAGTCACTACAGTTCTCTGGAGTCTTAAATAATCCATCATTTCATGTTTGCAACCTGCACTGGTGCTTTGCTTCCCCCTACTGGTTAAAACCAGCTATCTCATGCATCGTGTATACAAATAATGTTCAATTAAAGTTGTTATACGCTTCACATTTGACCAGAAATACTTAACTCAGGGTTCACTTGGTGACAGTTTCTTGACTGTAGTTACCTGAGCTATTTGTTTTTGCTGAGGCAGCCCGTAATGTGGTGGTGAGCTCCAAAACAAGTTGCTCATTGTTTTATTCATCTGTTTCTATTGATTCAGCTTTGAACTTTAAAGAGATTTTTTTAAAAGGATGGTGTATTGATCCATACTTTCTCCAGCAGGGTAAAAACACTCAAAAATAACCTTACAGATTTTATCTTATTGATTTACTCAAGTAATACATCAGATGTTTGTGTAAATGAAAACATTGTGATCTTTGACTTTAACTCATCAATAATTACAGTCTCCTGTCAGACTCCAGATTAGGCTCTGGTCTAACTACTTTCAGACTTCTCTTAATCTCCATATTTACTAAGTTTTGGGGCAAACATCAAAGTAATGCAAATTAAATCAGTCTGTATTATTTCAGCACATCTGCAGAGTTGATAGTGTGATAACTACTTTAACTCTACCATTATTCTTGGTGATATACTTAAACTTACCTGACTGAATAAAATCTTTCATAGTGAAAGACTAGATCCAAATGATGGTTTGAATATTCCTCTCTTTCTCTGTTATTTTAGGAGTTGCCATCAGCAGCTACGCTAAATACTGTTACAGGAAACTGACAAAGGCTGCTCTGACTGGAGCCAAGAAGGTACGTAGTTTTGACATTGTCTCTTAACTTGTTTGTGCTCATTCTCTTGTGGGTGTGTTGCTGATTGTATAAATTACTGAAATGTTAAACAAATTCAATTAATAAAAGGGGTAAAAATGGCCAAAGGTTACAAAAAATGGCTAAAAAGTGGGAACAAGAGTGAAAAGTGACTAAAATGGGAAAAAGCAGATGCATAGCAAAAAAATGTCATGGGTTGTTGCTGTAATTAATGTCAATTTTCATTTCCAAAATTCCTATTTAACAATGCATATGACGCCATAACTTAGAATTAATCACACACAAAAAAATCGCAATTAGATAATTCGTAAATCGTTCAGCTCTTATCTTATTCGTCCATGAGTCTCAGACCTTTGCACCATTTTGCAAGTTTGATGAGGGCCAACTTTCTTTAACAGGTAGAAACCTTTAGCAGAACCAGACTCAAGTGACATAAGCTAAGAAAACCGTGTTGGGGTTAGAAAGAGAGATCGACAGAGTTGTAAAATTAACACTAGTGTTGTTACTGTTGTCTTCTGATCTGATAACTATCTAGCGACCCCTCAGGCTTTTATAAACATAAAACTTGTACTTTGGATGCTAGATTTTAATTTGCGTTAGTAGTAAGCCCTCCTGTTCTGACCTGACATGGATGTAAGAGCAGTTTATGAATGTCCATGTCTTTGGTATTACATGTCACAGAAGAGTGTTTGTGTGATTTGAATGTGAGTTGAAGTATGAGGTTGTTGGCAGGCAGCAGCTTGGCTCAGAGCCTGTGCAGCATCTAGAGCCAAAATCTCAGCACGCACCCGACTCAGATCATTTGTCACTTTTAGGACCACACAGTGTTGCACTGGTGCTAACCTGCTTATCACCAACAGCCCTTTAATGAGCTGTGTGTATTATGAGACAAGTGTTTTCTCTCTGGTATCCGAACGTTTGGCTGCTCTTTCCTTCTGCTGCTGCTTTGTGACCCACATCCTTGAGGTTACCCTTCATCTGCTCTGCTTTGACATCACAAACTTCTGTGAATGTGTGTTTCTCTCTCTGTGTGTTCAGGGCCTGCAGAAGCCCTGTCTGGAGGAGATTAGGCATGCCAGGAATGCCATCTTCAGCCCCTCCATGTTCGGCTCCTCCCTAGAGGAGGTGATGGCGCTCCAAAAGGAGAGATATCCAGACAGCCAGCTGCCCTGGGTGCAGACGCGCCTTTCAGAGGAGGTTCTGGGTCTTAACGGAGACCAGACAGAAGGAATTTTCAGGTACGTGAAAGACTGGAGCAGATGGGAGCCTCAAAAGATAAGAGCCGTCTTTGAGACAATGCTTTTTTAAACAAACTATGCTCTGAAATTCCATAAAAGTTAAAAAAAACTTCTCCTGCTTTTTACAGAGTGAGTGTAAGTCAGGTTTTTAAAGGTGTCTTCATGTGGAGTTTTAAAAATGTGGTTTTTGCTTTCACATAAGATTTTCTTTTTGGCGGTTTTCTTTTTTTTCAATAGTAGTTTTTGCCTTAACAAAGCTGTAATAAACAGGTTACAGCTGCTACAGGTAAGTTAATGGAACCAAATTATAAAGCAGAACACGATCATGTGTTTTAATACTTGTTCTGAATCTAAATTCATAGTGAGTGAGTGCAGGTATTCGCTCTCTTTTAGATCTGTTTTCAGCCTTTTTTAAACCTTGGACTCTGTTGACCCAAATCACTTTTGATTCAGCTCCCCAAAACTGTTTCTTGACTTCATTGACATAAACTCACTCTACATTTATAACAGGGTAAGATAAACCCTTTGAGCTCCAAGAAGCACTCTACTGCAGCTCCTTTCCTCAGGGTTTACTCAACAGCAGGATTTCAGGTTTAAATGATCTGTGTGCAGATCAGAGCATGCAGAGCTAGAAAGAGAGTGATTTTTGACCACTCTGTGACCTTTGACCTCCAGGGTACCAGGGGACATAGACGAAGTTAACGCCCTAAAGCTGCAAGTGGACCAATGGAAAATCCCCACAGGGCTGGAAGACCCGCACATCCCAGGTAAACACACTCACTCAATTGCACATACGTAAAATCGTTTAATGTATTTTCAATTTGATTTTGCAGGTGCAGGATAAAAACTGTTTCTGCTATTTTTTTTTCATAAAAGTTGCTTGCAGCCCCCAGTTTTGACATGTTGTGTCTCTGTGTTTGACAGCCTCACTGCTGAAGCTCTGGTACAGAGAGCTGGAGGAGCCGCTGATCCCCCATGAGTTCTACGAGGAGTGTATTAATCACTATGACAACCCAGAAGCAGCTGTAAATGTGGTGCTGGGCCTGCCACACATCAACAAACTGGTGCTCTGCTACCTCATCCGCTTCCTACAGGTAACATACACACAGCAAGACTACATGAGAGCTACACACACCCACACACACACAGAAATTCAGTCGTTTTTTTTTTTAATCTTATTCAAGTCTGGCTGATACAGTAAAATTTTCCTCATGGAGTAATTCATCTACATTATGAAAATAGGTTTTCTCGCTCTTATCTTCTAAAGTAACTGCAAATAGATTTTGGCTTGATTCACATTTGGGATTTTTGAGATTTCTGGGTGACTAAGCTTCACCATCCTTTACTTAATTGGTTTACACTTATTTCCTGTGATGGACTAATGCTTTTTGCCTCGAGTTTTACTCTCATGACTGTCTGCTCAGAAGCTCTCCCTGTGAGAGCTGCATATTATTTTTATCTAGACGTCGTTGAATAGTGCTTCCCGTCCAATAGAGTGTGTGCACTGATGTTACCCAGCTCTGCGGACATATTGGAGGTACACAAATGTGAACATTTAATGGACAGAGATGAAAGTGCACAGTTAAATATGATTGTAAGATGTTTTATCAGCAAAAAAAATGTTGAAAAATGCACAGAACACACTAAAACTTACAGAGAAAGACTCAGTCAGCAAGAAAAAAGAAATATTGTAAGAAAGGCAGGAGAGACCCGTAGGAGTTAGCAATTACTTCTCCAAAACATGATGAAGTTGCGGTTCTGGGCTCTATATCTTGTTACCTTGTTTTTATTCATAGCCCATAACTAAGTCTTCCTCTCCATTCACTTGAAATATAAGAGACTGGGCCCCTTAACAAGGTACCAATCAGATAATTTGACCATGTCACAGTGTTTGTATTGTGACTGTTTTCTTCTCCTGCTCCAAGACAAGAGGGACAATCCATGAAAACCTCACAGCTATCGATAACAACAGCACCTTTCTATGTTGGTCATTTTTAGTTGCTGAAAGATCTTTCCAAGAACTTTCTTCAGGGTCTGAAAGCTTAAGAAGAGAGACACATCACTTGCATTTGTAGCTTTTGTGTTGTTGTCTCCCTTGAAATGTGTGATGAACCAGGCTTCAACATTCATTTTTGCACCAGTAAATCTGTTTTACCAATCAACTTCTACTGCTGTTAGCTACAGATATCACACAAGGACAAGTTACAGCAGACTCGACATAATAAATTAAACTTAATACCTGAAAACAGATAAACAGAATTTAGGGTTTACAGAGATGGTTTTATGAACAGCGTCAACAACATTTTAGCAAACAAAACATGTCATCAGGAGCTGAAATTACAACAAAACAAAGAAATGTCAAATGTGTCCCATATCAATCTCAGATACTCTTGAAAACACGGGTAATTATGGATAGTTTGCACTTTTAAGAAGAATCCCAGACTTGAATAAAAGACTTTTTAGATGAGCTTGTTACTAAATGGCTAACTGCAACACACAGGTCAGCAGAGGGCGCTTATGTTACAAACAAGATGGAATACAGATGGTATTTGCAAAATTACAACAGCAAAAAGGAAACTTAATAGCAAATTAAAGTAAAATAAAGCAAAAATGCTAAAGCACAAGATGACAAGTGATGGCTCAGGATCTCTCTATTCATCTTTCTCTGTCAGCATAAAGAAAAATAATGAAAGTCTTATTTCTTCAATCTGACTTCTTCTGCTGTTTGTTATGTGTGCAGGTATTTGCTCAGCCCGCCAACGTGGTGATCACAAAGATGGATGTGAACAACCTGGCTATGGTCATGGCTCCCAATTGTCTGCGCTGCCAGTCTGACGACCCCAGGGTGATCTTTGAGAACACCCGCAAGGAGATGTCCTTCATCCGGGTCCTCATCCAGCGTCTGGATACCAGCTTCATGGATGGGATCCTATAGCCCCTTCACCACACATGCACTATCCTCCCTTTACCCTCAGCTCGTCATACGCTCCCTTTAACGCCCTCCATAACAGGCCCACACACACACACACACACTCCCCTAGCACAGGAACGTTGTGAACACATTTTTGCTGCTGGGTGAACCTTGCCTCTCCGACATGTTTACTTTGACTAAAACTGCCTTGTTTTGAGTTTCGTCCACTGTATTTTTTTTTTTTAAGTTGAACCAGCTGTCTTTTCTATTTCTGTAGAGTTCCTCAACTGACATTTGCCACAGACAAAAAAAAAACATGATTGAATTTCCAGTTTTTCACATGATAACAGTACTGTGTGTGCCTTCACAACATCCCCAGAATAAACTCACATACAGTATGAAGGAATTAGCAGGGATCCCATTGTTTTGTTACTTTTGCTGGCACACTCAGATTTAAGGCCTTCAAAGGCTCATTTTAAATTCAGAGTTTGTGTTTCTATTAACTTTTTTTTTCCTTTTCTGTAGCCCTGCCTGACTACATACACACAGTCACATAGAAACTGAAACAAACAAACACACACACATAAAGCAGTCCATGACACAAAGATGTCAACCGCTGCTGTGCTTCACTCAGTAAAAATCATCATTTGGAAAAATGAATTGATCCAAACATACATCACTCACTTTCTGCCACAGGTGTTTGAATCTCTCACAAACTCTGGAAAACCAACACATGTAAGATTTTCACAAGACATGAGGCCTAGCTGCACCATCACATCAGTACCTTATGATCTCAGAGTGAGCCCGTGAGACACGAGTCTCACACCAGGTAGAAAAGTAGAGCTGTGTTCAACGGTATTTTGACACTGCCATACAGAGCTAAGAACTCATCGCAGAGGCTTTTTACTCCTCCGTTTGTAATCCTGCCTCAGGATGGCAAACTTACGCCGTCATCATGGGCTCTGGGCCGGTCAGACTTTGACTGAGTGTAGCTGTTTGGAAAGGCAATGGCAGTGTTAGCCACTGAAGTGAGGAGAACTTGGACACTAATTCACCACAAGTAGAATTTTTTTTTTTTTTCATTTTACTTTGAAGCGTAATTCCCCTCTCCTTGGCCCTGTTGGGTTGATAGTAACTTTAGCATTTCATATATAAATGGTGCCAGTCAACACAACACTATGAATAGAATTTCGAAAGGGAGTTGATTGTCTGTGATTGACTCTAGAAAACATTGTTTCCTTGAGTTATTTAAGTGCAGATTTAATTACATGTTAAGGAGCAATATAAAAGGCCAGAGCAGGTTATGAGTAAATTTTAAACCAATTCACAAAAGTCTACTTTAGTCCCATACAGTTGATGCTTTCTTGTCCATCAGCATTGTCACACAACTTTTTGTGGCTGCAATTTATGATTCATCTGCTAACATATTTAGCTCAGTATCACATGAAATATATTTATTATTTATTGCTTAGAAGTGAAAAAAAATATGTGATGTAACAGCGAATAACCCTCAACCGTGTGATCTCTGGTTTTCTTTGTTAACTTTAACGTTTCTGACTATAGTAGAGATAAAAGCATCGATACATACAGTCCTGTTGGCCTTAGGGTTGCTGGTTGTCATTTGCTTTTCTGACTAGCGTTGACCATATTCTGAAAAGGCAAGAAGAGGACACCCTACCTGGCCTCTTGTAGATGCTGCGAAAATACCCAAAGACTTTGAAAAACAACAAATCAGCTTAATGAACGCTATTAGAAACATTCATTTTCTGTTGTGAAGTGAAAGTTTTCTGTAAGGTTAATATAAATATTGCCTCACAACATGCTCAAATAAGAAAACATAGAGGTATCCCATTGCTTGAAAGTATATTAAAAAAATACTTTATTGATCCAAAAAGGATCATTTCAAAGGTTTCTTATCTCAAGGACAAAATAAAAGAGATTTTCAATTCTAGTTCTATTGAGAATAATGTGAAAGTAAAAATAATGGCTCAAAATTAGAATAAATAAATAAATAAATAACTTTAGAGGTTTCATATTATTATTTTTTTTATCCTTCAGTCTTTTCTTCTGTCGGAGAGTGCAGCACAGGTAGTCAGAGCATTTTTCTGTTTTGATCTGAGAGAAGCAGTGCTCTGGGGCTTTCATGTGTCATGCGGCGTGCAAGCTTCACGTCTTGCAGGATAGTTACATCGGAATAATGCCAGCACTTATCCACTACCTGGCCAAAAAAAAAAGTCACCACCTGACAAAAAGGTCACACACTCTAATATTTCTTTCGGCTGCCTTTAGTGTTAATTACAGCACAAATTAGTTGTGGCATTATCAAGCTTAGTTGAGCAACCCCAGGTCATAGCTCGCCCCCACAGGCTCGTACAGTAGGCATTAAGCGTGATGGTTGCATCACTTCACCTGCCTCTCTTCTTATCTCGATGCGCCCATCACTCTGGAACGAGGTCAATCTGGACTCATCAGACCACATGACCTTCTTCCATTCCTCCAAAGTTCAATCTTTATGCTTTTTACCAAACTGAAGCCTTTTTTCTTGTTAGCCCTACTGATAAGTGATTTCCTTAAGGCTACACAGCTGTTAAATCCTGATTCCTTGAGTTCCCTTTGCATCGTGCGTCTGGAAATGCTCTTACTTTCACTATTTAACATACTCCTGAGTTACACTGTTGTTGTTTTTTTTCAATTTTATTTTGCCAAATGTTTAAGTGACCACCAATAATCATCAACTCGGGTTTGGTCTGACCACGTTGGACAGTTCTTAACCCAATTTTAATAGTTTCTGTAATCTCCTGTTGATGTTTCCTCTGCTTGATGAATGCCAATGATTTGACCCTTCTTAAATAGGGTTAGAAATGGGAAGTTACTCATTGCATCATCTGGAGTTAAATAACTTGTTGCCAGCTGATAATAAAGCTGAGAATGAAAGATAATCACCCATGCAGTTATTATCCAATAGGAGGTTTGTACCTATTTGCTCTTTTACATCTGACCCTTTCTTTTTGCCAGGCCGTGTAGCTTTTCTTTTATTTTACAAAACAGACTAAACACCTGAAAACCGCCGCAGAACAAGTTTTGACACATTGCAGGTGTGTGTTGGTGTCCATGTTCTAATCACTGAAAACAAAGGTTGGTCGTCAGGGAAAGTGGGGGGTTGTTTAGCTCCTTCTTATTTGCTCACAAGGAAAGTCAACCAGTGCCTCTTGCCTTTTTTCTGATTGCCTGTGTCCAGTTGCAAACTGGTCTCGGTGAAATCTTTTGGGTCATTTTAAGTAAATTGTTTCCCTCGTTACCACTCTGCCGCAGTATATGGTGCTGTCAGGTCGCTTTAGCTGTCGACCTCTGACGTTCTGATACCACACGCTATAGATATGAATTAGAGGTTGATAGGAAGATAGCAGCACTGCCAATAAGGCCCTGTTCATTATATTTGTATACAGCACAACATGCTTGTACCTCTTTGGAGGGATTTGAGAAGTGCCAGCTTTTGCAACACTCCCCCAGCTGCTTCCTTTCAGCCCACCTGACCCCACAGAGCAAGTCCACCACCACCTCCACCTCCTACAGCCCCCCCTACAGGCCTTTCTGCTCACTAATGATTTGTGAATGTGTCTACCTTTCTGTGTTTGTCCGTCATTGTTTACAAAACGTACCCATCAATGCATCCATATGATCTGTGTCTATGAGCAAGTACTGTGGGTTATTATTGTGTTGATTTGAGATTTTTGCTGTAATTAACAGGATTTATATGTTTTTAACCTGTTGTTTTATATGATTTAATTTATTTATATTTATTTAAGGAATTTTCCTTAATGCCTTCTTGAGAAATTGTATTGTAAGGCTCCTGTGTGTGTGTTTTTGTTACGACACATGGGCGTTTGTGTGTGTGTGTATGTGTGTGTGTGTGTGTGTGTGTGTGATTGTGTGGCTGGGGAATTGAGCGTGGTTCTCGAAGTGTTCGGGCACATATGGGTTGATGTATGGCTGTGTCAGTCTTGCTGTATTTGTCTTATTCATTTCAGTTTCTCTTTGGGAAGAATGATTGTGAACGCTCTGTTGAGACACACACGGACCCTTCTGGAAAACCACAGAGTTTCACCTTAAAGGTCCAGACGACAGTTTCCATGTCCATCTTTGTCTACATGAATCCTATTCTTTGTGGCGGCTGTGATGAGTGTCGCTGTGTGTGTTTGTGGTCCACGTTTGCGTGATGTGCAGCTCACTCTTTCTTACATACACACTCCACATAAATAACATGTACATTGACACTGTACAGACTGTAAAATTAAGTATATAGGGAAACAAGAGAGGAAAAGCTTCATATGGTAATGAGAATTTCCTGAGAGAGGTTGTGTAACAGGGATGGGAGTTAATGTTTCTTTTTCTTTCAAGTCTTGTTAAAGTGTGAAATTTTCTCACATCAATAGATATTTAAAATCTTAACAAGTCTAGAAATCTGAACTCATCTCTGAACAGTCTGTGGACTTCTCCACCCATCTTTCATTCAAGTACCAGAAAGTATTTTAATTCCCACTAAGCTCAATAACTGTAGGTCTGAACCGTACTTCAGAAAGAAGTGATTTGTCCAAAGAAAACTGACTGTTTTAAGTTTGTGTTTGGCAGAAACTGAAGAGAGTTTCTGTCTCTTTGGTGCTGAAGCAGTCAGTGATGAAGCTACAGTATCTGCATTAATCATCATCTCTGTGTGAACTGAGCTGCAGATGCTCCGAGCAGAGACGGAGCCTCCCTGTTTGACTCTGCATCACAACCACCTGAGATTTTTTTTAATTTAGCCGCATCTCGTAGTCAGTGAATCCGAAAAACAAAACCTTAATGTCATTATGTCTCCAGTTTAGGATGTGTCCTGATTCATGTTTTTCAAACACACTCCTGAAGGTTTTCTTTGTGAATTGTAAACAGTTTGGTGCAGAAACCGTCCCCTGTGTTAAGTCCTGTAGTTTTTTTTTTCTCTGGCAGATGTTATACAAGAAATTGACATCAGGATCACCTCAGAAAGATAAGTGTACAATTATTTGCTTTGCATCCTCCAGCTGACACATGAAATAGATCGTCCTCTACCTGCATCAAATCAGTTTCAGGTCTCAAACCCTAAACAGTTCTGATTATCAGGGTCCAGTTTCGGTATGAATGTGCTTGATTTTCCTGACAGCCGATTATTTCAGGGAAAAAAAGGTAAAATAATTCCCCTCACTGGACAACTGACTTCTTTATGGAGTATGAATAAAGACAAATATAATTTTACTTCTTGTGACACCACTTAGTGAAGCCTTGGAGATAGCCAGTCCAGGCTGATGTTGCAGCAGTGTGTATGAGCGTGTATGTGGTGTGTCTGTGAGAGTCTTTGTTTTTATGTAAGAGATGGTTGTAGATAGACCCAGCAAATCAACCAGTTAGCATGCAGACATAGGGTCTTCACTCTCTTCAACTTGAATTTACTAAAACATGACAATATACGAGGAAAACAAACCGAATTTACAAAAAGTAAGTGTTACAGTATTTAGCTTTAAAAGTCACTAAGAAAAAGATGAAGCTCTTTTTAATCTGTTTTTCTGGTTGTTTTTTTTCTACTTGGTTCCTACTAATGATGAGTTAGTAGGCAGTGTTGATGCTGTTTGTCTAATGTTAAGAATACGACAATGAGGAGAAGTTGCGAGACAGCTGCTGTGAAACTGCTCCTCACATTTGCATCAAATCTCCAGGTTTTTCAGTTGAATCTTAATGTCCACTGTCACTCACACTCTGTCTGAAGGAAGACTCTGAAAGTGTAACAGATGTTGGTTTAATAAAATATTCAAATGTCAAACTAACATTTGGATTCTGTTTGTTTCTTTTAGACAAGAGTGCAAAGTTCACTTAAAAACAAAACAACAAATTTAACTTTACATTTTGATACAAAATGGAGCAATAAACTGAGCTACATATAAATAAATAAAGTGAACCATATGAAGGCTGTTTGCCCTTTAAGGTCTTCAAGAAATTATAAAACCAACTAACAACAAACCCTGTAAGAGTGTTTCTGATGTTACGAGAATGTTCTTAACCAGAGAAAGTTTAAATATTTGTAACCTCTTAATTTAAATCAAACATCCTCTTTCAAGAAGAAATTTACAAACTGACGAGAAGAACAAACTTCTCATCTTTAATGGGGGGTTTGATTCCCTAATGGTCCATTAGCTTTGCTCACATGTTGCTAATGTGATCCGCCATTGCGTTGGTGGACACCCATCCTTCAACTAGTAATCTACAGAATGGGCGGAGTGTCTTCAGTGCAGTGTCCCACACGTCAGGGTCACGATCTCCTGGATTTTTCCGGAGGTCCAGAGTTAATCTGTGTGGGGGGCGATGTGTCCTCAAAGTCTCAGCCAGCTCCAGCAGATCAGCAGGCTGAATGAAGTTGGAGCTGCACAGAAAAACAAAACGGGGGATGAAGATGATACACAACAACCTGATCACTCTGTTGATTATTAAAAGTGGGTTCACAGTGTCACAAACTGTTTGTCATCACAACGGCTTGTGTTTAACCCCTTTATAACACCATCGTCCTTTTACGGATAGAATAACATTGAACCAGCTTTTGATTCTTAATGTCTGCCCTGATAAAAGTCTTGGTACCTAATCCTATAATACTGTATCATCCTATACTCTTCATTAAACTTTAAGTACTGTGAGGAGAATCTGTAATAATCTTCCCTTATTCAGAATCCCTGTTGCAGCCTGATGCTCTATGACACTGACGTCTGCAGCTCGTACCTGATGTCAAGCCGTTTCACTGAGCTTGTTGATGATCCTGAGAACAGCTCGGCCAGGACACACACTTTTTTAGCTGTTGACACAGATGTTCACATGGTTAGATCTTTGGTTTTCTTCTGTTTCTCAAAGGTGATTTATCGGCAGCACAGATACAGTTCACCTTCCTGTTACAACAAACTTAAAATCATATTAGGAGTCTTTTGTGATCATTTTTTGTAACTTTTGTGATCATCTGTAACTCCACACTCAGTTCATCACTAAGAAAGTTTATTGGGAGGTCTGAGAGGTTAAATGGTTTTTAAAACAAGTCACATTGGTGTCCCTTTGATGTCACTTTCATAAATGACTGGAGTTAGTTGGAAAAATGTCATGACATCAACAGTCACTAATAATCACAATCAAATAATCAAATAAAACTTATTTGTAATATGAGGGGAAAAAATCATGACCCCTGACACATCTCCTTAATGATTAATTCAGTTTTAATTGATAGCAAACCATCAGACCACTCCACACTGATCTCACTGCCTAATTTTATCACAAAAATCATTCAATAACTCAGCCCTCAGCTGAAAATAAAAACCGTGAGTAGGTAGATGTCAAGGATGTGCTCACCAAGTCGGTTCTGAGCCAGGCTCAGCGTGTGGAGGGAAGGCACTTTCTTCAGAGCAGACACCAGCTGCCTCAAACTGCTTTCTTTATCGCTCCACTTCTCCAGGAGGCGGCAGTCCTTTAACCCCAGCTCTGAGGAGAAGAGGAGGGTCAATGATTGCACTCTGATTAAAGCTTAGATTGATTAAAAACAAGAAAAAAAGACAAAAATGGATAAAATCTTTAAAATACTCAAAATGCGTTTGAAATTTTTCACAGCTGTGAAGTATAAATATTTTCAAAATTTTCTTTTAATGTTACTTCGGGTGGCAGATGTATTTTTTTCTTTATCATGAACACAATGTTCATAGTAGTCCTCATTTATTTTCTTGCATGAATGTGTTTCTTTCTATATTTCATGTTTCTGCCACCACAGGAAACATGGAAGACTTACTCTCTGAAATCTAAACCTGCTGACAGAAGCAAAACAAAAACTTTTCTTTAGTTTTCTTTAGTTGAACTCGATGGAACAAACAATTTTAAGCTTCTTACTGCTTTCAGCAAGACTTGAATGATGGACAGACAGCCTGTAATTGCGCTCAGAAAATCTTTTGAATTTTGCTTCCCATAGTATCGTCAAGCAAGCGTAAAATATCTGCTCAGAGCAGATCAGCACTAAGTCTCATTATTGACAGAAACTACTTTGCAGATTGACATGATGCCTCTGCAGTTCAGGCTTTAAACTGTATAAATATTTCCATCAGTATTGACTCTAAATAGTTTATAAATAGTAAATAGCTTGTCATAATGATTTAATAAATATTGCAGCTTGGTGATGTTATACTGCTCAGGAAACACCGTTGGGTTGTGGTTTCAGCCATAGCCTGAACCCATTGAGGTGTAGGACTTCATATTACAGCGACAAATGAGACCACAGTGAGTAAAAAAAATATAAACTTCAAAATGTGAAGTTTCTTTGAATGTAGCCCTACCATCAATGCTTTTCTAAAGTCAGACAAAAAAAATAAAACAAAATCAGAGAAAATCAATTTCTTTTTTTCAAGTTTTCTAATGATTTAAAGCTTTTAAAGTTTGCTTCACATGAAGATATAATTAAGTTACATTGGCTTATGGTCATGGTTCTCCTGATTCTGTTGAGGTGCAGGATTTTACTTTGTCGAGAAAAACAAGACCACAGGGAGTAAAAATGTGACAGAAGCAAGAAACGACCAGAAACTGCCTGTGATTCAGAGGGTTAAACTTAAACTTGACGTTACTCAGCCTTATGTTCCTCTAATAACCTAAGAGAGGTGGTATTTTATGAAGAGATGCAAATTCATGGAGCCTCAGCCAAAGCTGTAGTTATCAATTTTGGGAATGGGATGCAGTCATGACTTTTCTGACCTTCCAGGTTGCAGGTTTTTAGAAGATGAAGAATCTCTGGGAGACAATCAGAGAGCTTCATGTCTTCCAGGTGAAGACTCTTCAGGCAGTGATTTGACTCTGGAAAAGTGAACACACATTAATTTCTCCTGTTAATTTACACATTTCAATTTTGGTTCCTGACTTTGTGTTCACACAAGCGGCATGAGCAAACAATCTCGCAGCACCTAGAGCTCTGATGATCTGTGTAAACCTTCTAGAAGATGAACAATTAAACTGTGGATGACTCCTCACAGCAACGGGACACATTACCTGAGAGAGTGCTCAGAAGCAGGCTGAGAGATGACCCAGGGGGTAATCTTAGTCCAGTGAGATGAAGAGTTGTGAGATGTGGAGAGCGTCTCAGCACTGATGTGGTAAGTGGCAGATCTGTGATTAGTTCAGTTACTTTAACGGTCAGTTTCTCCAGGGGGAGGTCTGCGACAAAGATATAAAAGAGTCACAATTAAGTTTAGATATTTAAACAACTAGTTCTGGTCATATGGATACTGACACCTCCAAGACTTAGCATCAGCATTTTCCAGCATAACATTGTGTTTCAAAAGGAGCAGCCATTTACTGACACTTACATGACTAAAACTTACACTCATTTTCACCTTTCATGTCTGACAAATCTGACTCAGTAACCAAGCTGTAGAAGGGGCACAAGGAGTATGGAGTATGGATCTCCACATGCAGGGATTTCATTTTGGAGTTTGCGTTCAGCAAGACCGTCATGAGCTTGGCGTAGGGCAGGACACTGATACTTAGATCAGTGAGGGAGCAGCTGGGACTCTCAGACAGCTGCTTCAGTGCTCTTGCCAGAGCATAGACATCTGAATCCCAAAAGGCTGCTGCACACACAAAAAAGAAAAACAATCCTAAAGCTTCATCTGGCACTGCAGAAACTGGATATTAGACACATCACTTCGAACTGTTGGGCATTTAAATGTTAACCAACGGTAACCAAGACTGTATGCCAGAGCTAAAACTCACAGTCGCTGTGCAGAATCAGGGAGCGGAGGCAAAAAAACGTGGGAAGGGCAGAGTTCAGCACTCTTATGGACTCAGACCTGCAGTTGTTCAACTCCAGACAATCAATCTGCCCCCGAGGACAAGCCCCTGCTGAGCGAGCATCACACGGAGCAAAGGCTTGACAGAGAACTTGTGGGTCCAAGTCGAAGGATTTTTCTTCCTCCTCAGTCAACACAAAACTAGTCCTTGGATATTTGCATGGTTTGGCTTCATCATCCGGGGTTCCTGAGACCCTGCCAACAAGACTTGTACTACAACTGGCTACATCCGTTCCGGGTGAAGCATCTTGTGACTCACAGCTTCTCTTTCTGGTTCGCATGAGATTCATTAGCCTGGGGTCTTCATACTGAGATCCTCGTCCATGCAGGAGCCAGGCTAACACAACGGGACAGTTGCTGTGTATGAGAAGTTTATTAGCCACTCCATGGTCCACCAGACGGTGAAAGACGTACAAAACTATCTGGTGCTTCTGCTTAGATAGATCAAGGTGATTTGATGTAGTAACACAAGTAATGCGCTTCTCCAACAAGTGCAGAAGAGGCCTCTGCCCACCAATTAAAGACTGAAGAACAGTAGTAGTGGTAGTAAGGTCTGGGATGAGTGAAAAAGTGGTGCTGCAGTTGGCTGCTGCCCACAGGAAGGACGGCGTGTTCAGATTTGTGAAGTTTCTTTTGACATAAGGGTTTGTGAAGCCGTAGAACACAACTGTAAAAAGCATCCTCATAACTTCATTTTTAGCCTCATCTTCAGTTTGCAGGTCCATCACCTGAAATGTGAATTTTGGGGACAAAATAAAATAGTTTAGAATCTGCACATGTGATTTATTATTATTGCTGAGAAAATTCATACACCTACCCGTCTGGGTCCACACATGTCTCGTAAAACCCCCATCCATCCAGGGTGAGTTGATATCCCTGAGGAGACAAAAAAAAGGGCATCACCTCTCTGAACAATGAGCAAATATAAACCACATATAACAGTCGCTCTTACCTCTCTGATTGAGAACAGGCTGGAGTTCATCCAGCTGACATATAGTCAGGTGAGGGAGAAGATCCGTAATGAGAGGAGTTGGAAGACCTGAGTAATGACAGGTAAGCGAGATCATTTTAGAGTTAATCAGACTCTACTCAAAGGCTCAACTCTGGTGTTATTTGATATAATACGACACTAAGTAACAGACCGGACATTCTCACTCTATCACTTAATGTTTGGGTCATTCAGTCCCTGTAGAAAAACTAACTTCAGTGCTGTTTCATGGTTTCTCTGTCCCACTCACCGAGAACAGCTTCACTGCCCACAGCATCGAAATGTTTCCTCACAGCTTTGAAACACAGCTGCTCCAGGTTTCTCAGCCTCGGCTCTGTGCTGGTGTCACCCATGGTTACACATTAATCCAGATAAATAGGGGACAGCGGATTACAGGTGCTTTTTGACGTTTTTGGTTCTTCTCTTAGACATTTCAGTCAGTAAATAACCAAACGCTGGTTTCTTTCTTCGTCGATGAAGTTTAACGGCAGATGGATACTTTACCGCCACCGCGCGGATTAAACCGTTATTCACCGTTAGAAAGTTCACTACAAGAAGTTAAACACAAAACTTTAAATATCTAAAAATGTTGACTGTTATCTCAAAATATTAACCTGTAATCTCAAAACTTTTCACAATTTTGACTTTAAGTCCCATAACTTTGACTTTCTCATCTCAAAAATTATTTCATATTTTTCATACTTTTGAACTATCTCAAAATTTTACTCTTAAAATTTTGACTATCCAAAACCTTGACTTCTTTAACCAAAAATTTTTCCTCAAAATTCGGACTTTATCTTAATTTTTTTTACTTTTGTCTTAAATTTGTCTTTTAATCTTAAAATTAGATTATCTGTAAATTATTGGGCTGGAAATTATCCCCCAATTTTTTTTGGGGTCCCAGAATTTGCCTTCATTGTCCCAAAATATTGATTGTTTTTTATAATCTAATAAAATTTTTATCTAAAATTTTTACTCTTGATCGTATAACTTCAACTTTTAGCTTGGTTTCTATATTTTTGCCATGATATAAACCATTAGTCCACTGTCTTGGCCTCACCATACTAACCACACTGCTCTTTTTAATGTTTTGCCTATCATACCTATTTTACAGTCCATGTGCTTTCCCTGTAATATGTTATATTCATTACTCCAGTGTCTTCTCTGGACTGTAAACCACAGCGACTTTGAACAAATATTCTTTGCTATTTCCTAAACTTTATTTAATGTTCTTAAAAAAAGTTGCTGTCTATCATTATACTCTATGTTTAATTGTTTGGTTGTATTGCTTTTAGCACGCTGCATATGTTGTGATAAACTGTTGGGTATTTTGCAAAGTCTTGTTCAAAATGACATTTTCCTCTCTGAAGGGAATACCTGCTGTCATAGTGTTGAACTCTTGAATATGATCACTCTTGTTGGCCTCATTCCACCTGGCTCTACATTACTTGAACTTTGCCTTTAAGTATTTATCATTGTCTCCTCATTTCCCTTTTTTAAAGGGCGGCCTTGGCTGAGGATCAGCTCTGTGTCGACTCCACATAAAATGTGCTGCTGACTCATCAATGACTCACCACAGGTAGAAAATCAAACTTCACTGTCAAGAGGATTTAGCCCAATCTTATAAATGAGATTTATTTACAGATAATGCAAACGTCATTTTTTTCTGTTTTAACATTGAAACTTTCAACAGAAAAATGAGACAACAAAAGATAATAAATATTGATATTTACAGTACACATGGTTGTGAGTTTTTGCTATACTACGCCCCGCTGGTCCTCATGAGAACGCTGGTGGAAGACAAATGACACAGCGGCATCCCAGGAGGCTTTTAACACTTGGTCTCTCAGGCCTTTCTTGTCAAAGCAGTGGTGCCACTGAGAGAGGTCGCTGGTACAGTCAGAGTCATCCCCAGGAGGCCGAACCTCCCTGCCATTAACACAGCGGCGACAGCGAAATCTAACAAAACCACAAGAGAGAAAAAAAAGAATGTTGTAAGAAATTATCAACATGACGATAAAAATGCATTCAGTCAATTGAAATTAATTTTTCCAAATGTTTTTGTTTTCACTAACATCTTCAAACAACTGTTATCCTTTTAAAAGATTCTTTGTTTGACTATTTTATGAAGTTAACTTAAGGCAGATTAGGTGGAATGAGCTGTAAGAAACTCTCATAGAAGTTCAGTTTACTTGTCATGTGTGTCACTGGTGGTCTCCTCATTGAGGGTGAAGAGTTCTCTGAGTTCTCCAAGAGAGAAGTGTCGCTCCACGTCCTGTTCTTCGTCCACCACACAGCTGCTCAGAGCTTTTTTGTGGGCCTGCCTCTGCAGTATCTTCTCCTCGATCGTCCCCGTCTGTGAACGCACAAACACCACAGACAAACCTGAAAACTCTGCAAACTGGCTTTTTGTAACCTTTGAAACACCCTTCTCTTTGGTTATTTGTTGTTCGAGGCCAGTTTTCTTACAGAGAGCAGCCTGTAGATGTAGCAGGTTTTTTTCTGACCGTCTCTCCACACCCGCGCCATAGCCTGCTCATCATTGGCTGGGTTCCAGTCAGGATCAAACATAACCAGTCGATTTGCACCAATCAGGTTCAGACCACATCCACCAGCTTTGCTGCTCAGCATGAAAATGAACTCTGGGTTCTGAAAAAAAACAAAAAGCAAAAACATAAATAGATGGAGATTGTTCATAAACGCTGCTTTATACTCACAGTTAAGCTGAGCATAGTTTGTGACTCACAGATGGACTGTTGAACTTCTCCACAATCTTTGCTCTTTTTTTGATGGACATCGTTCCATCCAGTCGGACATACAGATATCTGTAAAAGAACAAGTAATGTAGTCTTTATCGGTTGATCTCCAAAATATTTGAATAGAACAAATAAATGGTGGCTTTACAAAATCACCTTCTAGATCTGCAGAGCTTTTCAAAGAGGTCCAGTGTTTGGGTGTAGTTTGAGACGAGCACCACCTTGTCACTACTTGTGCTCTTTGTCATCGCCAAGATGTAGTCCAGGACCAGCATCTTTCCTGAAAAAAAATGGTTTAATAACTTAAAAACTCTGATAAAGCAAATAAAATGTAATATTAAACCTAAAAAAAAAAAGTTTTGTCCAGTCCAATCGCAATATAAATGTATCCTTTTCTAGGGCCTTGTCCACCTGGTGAGTGTAAGTCTAGGGGTCGCTGTCCTTCAGTTGTAGTATGGATTCCAGTTAATAATATGAGGAATACCTGGCTATTAAGCTGTATATGCATATGCCAGATTTCTTTTACAAGAAATTTGACAAAAACACAGCTTATGTGAGTTACGAGTATTGAATGTGCTGCAGCTGAAGGATCTATTTGTTATCTGATCTATTAACTAGAAAATAAAAATCAAGGGTAAGTAATTACTCAAACAATCTGGTGAAGCAACAGATTAAAACTTTTTTTAATTTGAAGTCAATTAAAAATGTAAATGTATTGGTGAATGAAGTGGGTCAGCTGCTGTCATTCTGCAATAATGAGCATTATTCTCAAGTATGAGACTTGTGATCTTACCAGAGAGCTGAGGCTCTACAGCTTTAGTGCTGTAACCAGGTGGAAATAGATCCAGGGCGCCCTCAAAGCCCTCCTCCCCCGCCACACACTTCTCATAGATCAGAGTAGGGTCTGGATCACAAAGCAGGGAACAAGGATACAATCAAATTAGATATCAAACCACAATTTTTAAACTTATTCTAGAAATTTGTTGATCACTATTTTATTGGTGGAGGCAGAATTTTCTAAAGTGTGTTACTCACGGTTGCAAAGTTTCTTGAGTGACGTGATCGACGAGAGGGAGGAGACGCTGATTTTTCCACCGTGTAATGACTCAAGGGGTTTAGCCTGCTTCAGGAAGCACTTGTACAACTCTGACTGCAGAGGAGTCAGCCTGTCAAAACACAACCAGACATATTATATCATTCAAAGTCCTCATAATCACCTAAATTATTTCATTCAAAGTATGTTAAATATCATGAAATTGTAACGACATGCATCATAATTTGGAGCAGTAGCTGTAAATTACAACAAAAATGCCTGAGAAATGTGTGGCCGAGGTGTCTTTTTAAAATTTACTTCACATGTTGTGTACGTGATTGTCTGCGAACAATTTGAACATAAATATAAGAAATTTTCATCCCATAAGTGAACATACCAAAAAAGTCTGTTATTTAAAGCATGGATAAATTTAAACAGAGTTAAGAGTTGAAAGTGTTAACATTGTGTATTGAAACTGAGGTGAAACTTTCCAAATGTTTTTACCAAAACAACAAACATTTTTCCAAGAAACAAGCATCTTCTCAGGAAAGAAAAAGAAATGAAAAATTTACCCACCTGCAACACACAACCTGCTCAATCTTCACCGGAAGATATTTAGACAAAATATCTGACGTTCTCCTTATCAAACACCTGTGAAATGAGAACATTTTCAGTTTTCAGAGGGACTTGGAGTAGAAATGGTGATTATCAAGAAAACAGAACAGGAAAATTACAAGAAAAAAAAGAAGATTGAAATAAAAATGGAAAGATCCCCTGTGAGCTCACCTGTTGACAATACTAATGAGCTCTTTGAGTTTCTCCTCTCCCATCTGTCTGTCTTTGTCAGAAGCATCTGCATCTCGCCCTTTAAGGATGGGAAGCTCAAAACGTTTTTTAAACTCTTGGGCAGTACCTGAAATCAGGGTGGAAAATCAAAAAAGTTCAAATGAGAAATAACTCAATGTGTTTTAAGTGTAGCTTCTGTTGCTGTTTTGTTCTGTGTGGGTCTGCTTACCAAGAATCCCTGCATTAACAAAGTGAACCAAGCTGAAGTACTCCAGCAGGTCGTTCTGGATGGGAGTTCCTGATATCAACACTCTCCTCTGAGCACTCATGGCGTTGAGGGCCTGGTACGTCTGGTTGTCAGAATTTTTCAGCCGATGGCCCTAAAGAGCACAGCTCTGACGTTATACACACAAGTAAACACCTCTTGACAGCTCTCATGTTTAATGGATGAGATAACATACCTCGTCACAGATGACAAGTCCAACTTTGCCTTTGTGTAGAACTGAAGCATGCAGTCGAAATGTCTCATATGAGATGATCAAGATGGGGGTTGGTACTCTTAAACCATGCTGAGAGGTGAAGTTCACTGGTAAAACAAACAAACAGAATAATAAAGGGAAATGAAAAAAAAAAAAAACAATTTCAGAGACAGAGACAAACAGGGAAATTATATCAAAAACAACGTGATTCAGCTAAATACAGACACTACCTAGTTGTCTATCAATCTCATCCTTTGATCCTCCATCGATGGCCACTGGTGTCACACGTGCCCCCAACCACTTTCCCACTTCGTTGTACCAGTTGCGCACAAGACTGGAAGGAGAAACCACAATAGCTTTGTCTATCTCTGGCTTAAAATCTGGACTTTGGCGTAGCAGGGTCCACATGAGGGTGATGCACTGCAGGGTCTTCCCCAGGCCCATTTCATCCGCCATGATGCAGCCGAATGATCCTGATATCCGTCTGCCCGTCACACATTCCCACAGGAACTTCACCCCCTCAAGAAATCAAAGAGATCCATTTATTATCTATAAATAAGGTGTGAAAATTGCTTGGAAATGAACACGTCAAAATACAAAAACTTGTATTACTCAGAAATGAGGAAAAATCATATCAAGGGTCCATCAACTTGCTGTATGTAGTGTGTAAAGGCTCGCAAACAAAATCACAGGCTTACCTCTCTCTGGTGGGGCCTCAGAACTTTTCCCAGAACTGGATCCACAACGACATGAACTGGCAGTTTTTCTCTAGACAGAATAAGGAATAATCATGTCAAGCCTTTGCCCTTCATCAAATATTTAAAAAACTGAAAGGACTAAAGTATAACAGTGTCATGACTAGACCTTTCATTTAATGTCTCTTTACAATCACGTGCACAGAATAAAAATGTTGAATTGAGGACTTGAAAAAGACTTGTGAAAGCATGTGTAGTGTATCTTCTGTTAACTTAACATCAAGTCC
This sequence comes from Thalassoma bifasciatum, assembly GCA_008086565.1. Classification (NCBI taxonomy): domain Eukaryota; kingdom Metazoa; phylum Chordata; class Actinopteri; order Labriformes; family Labridae; genus Thalassoma; species Thalassoma bifasciatum. Next base: position 108,274 of record RPOG01000661.1, on the reverse strand, counting down.
ATTAACCAAAGATCCTGCAAAACACTTTGTGGAGGAATGACCATTCTTTTATCGAACCTACTTGTCAGCTTTAATAAGGTCATGAGCGCTCAGGGTCGGGGGTTCATAAAGCACCAAAGCATCTTCTGCAAAGGGATCGTGAAGAGCCTTTCTCACTCCTGCACGCTTCAAACCAAGTGCTCTGATTCCCAGAGAGCCTGTGGGTGCAGCAGCAAAACACGGTACAAATACATCTTTACCTTGAGCATCAGACAGGAATATGACAAAGACTGCACAGTGACTTAAAGATGTTACCTTTGTAGTTTTGAATTGGAACCTTAAATGGCTTTGAGAGGATACTGCGGATAAACGCCTCCTGTGAAATTATTTTTTCAACATATAGATATAGTTAAATTTTCATATAATACGCCTGAGAGTATGCAAATATTTGGTGTAATGGTTCTCAATCACACTCACATGTTTGTCACCATCCAAGCATGAAGGCCGGATGTTCAGCTGTGATAGGGGCTTTCTGAAAACAGAAATGTAGTTTTCTCTCTTCTCTTTGTCACCTTTTCTTTTTTTCTCCTGCAGAAATAAAAAAAACACTACACTCACACGCATTTCTTCTCCATTAATGTCACTTTCCACTCCTTCAAGCATCATATTCAGATCACTTTTTAAAAAGTGGTTTGGGGAAAATACTAGTTTTTTTATGTGATTTGGAAAAACGATACAATGTTTACTAAGCCATAAACCCCAGTTAGACAGTGATGACCATAGACTGTAAATGTGAGGACAGTCACTCTTGCGTGATTGGGCGATTAAGTGCGAATAACATTTAGTAAAATAGGTAAGTTCACTGACTGACTTACAGTTTCACATGTCCAGTCTTCATCTTTACTGTAATCTTCTCCTTGTTTCCTTTTAGCAACTTGACTGGGAGCCAGACTCCTTCTCTGGTTCAGTGATAAACAACAAACACTTCAGGTTAGTCGTTAACGCAAAAATGCGCACGTTGAAAACACGGAAACAAACATTTATATTTAACTGTCTGACCATTTTTCTGTTTTCTTCGGCGTGGCTGGTTTCCAGAGTCTTTTCTTTCCTTCTCTTCTCAGTTTCCTGTAAACTCAGTGTTGTCTCTGTTTTCTTCAGATCCACAGGAGCAGCTCATGACTGTGTCGCTTTATCGCTGCATTACTCGCTCCGGTAACCAACTGTTGTAAGGAGCATTAGTTAATCTAAACTGTATTTACAGTGTTAGTGAGAGCAACACAAGTCTAACATTTAACTGCAGATAACCCTGGATTGAGTTTATTTCATCACGGATGTTATTGAATTTCGCGCGAAGTGTTGTGCAACACTACGGCAAGCCAGAAAGGTCAAACTTGGGTACTTGCACAGTCGTCCTGGTAACCGCTCCAAAAGTGAAGAAACGATTTTGGTTTAACTGTGAAAGTAAAAATGAAAACTTGGCTTTGTGGACATTTTCTTGACTCAAATTAAGTTAATATTTGGGGGTAAAAACTCGAAATTTCGAGGTACTAAGTCGACATTTTTAGATAATGAAGTCAAACGTATGAAAAAATACTCAAAATTGAAGGGGTTAAAAGTCAAAATTTCGAGAAAAAAATCCAAATTTGAGATACCATTAATCTGACATTTTATCTCATAATTTCGACTTCATATGGATCGACCTAACCCTAACCCTATTCCAAGCATTTTTTCCCTTTTTGTTCTAATTCATATTAATGCTATTTTATGCCAGTTGACCGGTCTATTTTTGTCCTCTAAACTTTAAACAAGCTTCAAGATTATTACCAAAATTAGATAACTAAACACTGTTTGCACAAGAAGTGTTTTTTCCCTTTGTCATTTTTTAGGTAAAACAAAAATAAATAACACACTGAATGCATTTCTTTCTTTCTTTTTTCTTTTTTAGAATAGTGGAGTGTAGTGTAGTGGCGTTTTAGTCCAAATTTTTCTTTGTGTCAAATTTTCTAGTCAAATTTTTGTGGTGTGGCATAACTTAAAAAAAAATGACACACATGCTTTTATTTTTCTCATTTCTCCCTGAGACAAATTCTTCGATAGTTGGAGAATCACTCATTTGTCTGATGGTGCTGCTAGGATAACATGATGGCACCAACAAGAACATTTACAAATGGGAGGAAGATGACTTTTCATGCATTTACAAACACTTCTATGCTTAATACTTTTTGTGTCAAGCACTGTTAAGCACAAAATTGAAACCCCAAAAATAGTATTAAATGTGTTGATTAAAGCAGAAACATTTCTGGTAACAATAAAATTGCAGTGTTTCCTGGGCATCAATATAAGCAGCATATATAGACTCCAAAAAGGAAACTGAAAATCTTATTGTAATGTTTTTATTTTTAATGTACAAAAATAGTGTTTCTAAGGCATTACAATATGTTGCCAACAATTCAGAATATATTCAAGACAATATAGTACCACAACAAAGAATTTAACAATGTATTAGGGTTGGTTTCCCAAAGTTTTCATTTGTTTAAAAAAAAAAAAAAAAAAAACCCTGATAGGCTCATAGAAAACACAGTTGTCTGTTGTGTTGTAAGAGCAGTGTCGCAGCCGTGTTCACTGCAGACTGACTGAGCTGTGGTTTTCAGCCAGCAGAAGGCGCCAGACTCATGTGCCTCAGTGGTTTTCTCTGGTGATAAAGAGAACCAACAGGTGAGGTCACTGCTCAGTTTGAGGCATTAAACATTTTGAGCCTTTTCTATAGCTTTTTAGAGTTAAAAAATAATAAAGTCAAATGTATAAAGCAGTACTTCTTTGTTTTCATTTTCCTCTTTCTGTCTCTTTCGTCTTTTACTTTTTCCACAAAAGAATTGAGACAAATGGGTTGGACGGGTTAATATTTTGACTCTATTCTAGGAAGCCTGGAGTTTTCTGAAAGAATTTTGGACTTAAAGTTTCATTTTTAAATATCCTTTAATCGTCCATTTCTTCCTATTTACAAAGAGATAAGGTTATCCAGCGGCTCAAAATAACTTGATAATATCCTAATTTTTATGCCGAATGAAAGGTCACAGGACATTTTTTGGGGATGTGAAAATAATGGAATATAATATACAAAGTAACAGCAAAATTTTGCATAAATGTCTTAATTGATACATTATTAATCACTGTTCTATGATGTATTTTTAAATTAGTCAGTCAAAGTAACCAAATATCAAATTAAATTTGTACTGATCTGTTGATTTAGACTTTGTTTTATCCTGCAACTAGCTTGTTTTCACAATTTATTATAACTCTCCTTCACAATTCGTTCATTTTTAACTGCTTCAAATTGAACATTTCTCTTTTGAATTTGCAGACTCACAAAAATGCTGAGCAGGTCATAAGCTCATTGTTATATGTTGACCGAGTAGGTAAAATATTTGGTTTGATTTGATTCTTGAAATGTAAAACTGTGAAAATCGTATCAACATTTTACATGGCACACCGCAGACTCTTAAACTCAATCAATGTTATGCATTAGGATATGTTGTTTACTATAAGACTGGTGTCAGATGTGTCAGCAACACGAACACAAATCCACACAGAACAGGCCATTATACTGTAACTGTAACAATACAGTAGTAATGAGCATCATCAAGCCAAAAAATACGTTTCAGTTCAATCTTACTTGGCTTCTAGCTGAAAAAATAATGTTATTTTCTATAAAAAAAAAAAAAAAAGGAAAAAGAAAAATGCCAATGAAAAAATAGCTAAACATGGCTAGTTTATTGATAATAAACATGGTCAAAACAGTTTTAATGCAAATAAAGAATAAATAAAATAATTTAAACAATAAATACTTGTATGTACAGTAAGGCAATAAGATGCATAGCATCTCTCTAGAAAAGTCTGAAGGTTAAATCTAACAGCAACAAAAGGCCCCAAAATGATGTTCCTACAGTGATGAACTGGGTGCACTACATTCAACAAGTGCACTCAAGCTGGCAACATGTAAAGTGATATAAAGTGGGTTTGATGATTTAGAGTTTTTTTATATTCTTTGAACAGTGTAATTCAACTGAGCTTTACTAATCTCTTTGTTCATATAGTTTTCTTATTGGGCCAGAAATGCTTCAGGTCCAAAAGAGGCACCACGCCATTTGGAGAAATATTCCAGTGCACTGTCTCATGCTGTTTGCCAAGAATAAAAAAAACATTAATATAAGGAAACAAAAATATCTGATTCAAAGTGAAAACACCAAAGTCCTGTCTTTGTCTAATCTGAACCAGTTTGTGAAACTTTTCACCTGCTGCTAAGTCAAATCAAAGCTCCTGTTCAGATTTTTATTCTGGAAGCAAGAATGCAAAACGATGAGAGGCGAAGAAGAAGCTGCTAGTCAAAAAGAGTCTGATTACACATTTTTTTCCCATCAAACTTTTACAAATGAATTTTTTTTAATAGTGCCCGTTAAAGTGATAAAAGCCTGAGAGTATGTATCATCTGTTTTGAGAAACATATCACAGCCCAGAGCCTGATACAATTGTTTGGTCTGTAGGGATTGTGTTTGGACCTTTATTTGTAATAATTTTCCCTGAAAAATCTCTTGAGAGTTTCTGTTTTGCTTCTAACAGTACAACCTGCTGTTGTTTGAAACATGAGTTGGTGTAATTGAAAGCAAATGTGAGATTCTGTGCAGACTTGGCTGTAAGCATTCTTCAGATGATCCAGATGAACAAAAAAAAAAGAGTTGGAAGTGTTTCAGCAAGCTGGATAGTGTGAGACAGGACCAGTGGTCATAAAGAAAATATCTGGAGGTTCTTTGTTATCCCGGTGTTATCTGTTGAAACACTCTCTTTAGAGATACATGCTGCTGAGACAGAAAGTACAAACAGGCCAATGCTGCTCGCATGGATATTTTTAGACTCGTTCAAGCAGCTGAACACAAAAAGATTGAATGAATGCTTTCTTAGAGGGCTTAGATGTACATAATAAATCTTCCGCTGCATGATAGCTGATACGATGCTGTAAACTTTTTCAGATTACAACAAGGTCAAAATTTTATTAGTCAGATGTGAAGGACTACAACCTGAAGCTGTTCTTGTTGTAAGCTTTATGTGGTCCGCTCAGGTTTCTCCAAGATCCATCAACATGTGCTGCACAGAGGGGAGCAACACTGTCAGACAAAGCATACAGCATCTCCACTGATACATAGTATTCAGAAAAATACTTTCAGATTGTACTCGCTGTGTGTGAAACTGTTTCACTATCCTTCATAACAACTGCAGCGGTGTTCACAACAAGAGCCAGTGTCTGTTAAATGATCAGCCTGTAATGTAGCACAACATATGAGCACGTTTTTTTCCTATTATGTTTTAGCTGTTCTGACTTCATTAAATATGGATTGACATTGTTTTTATGACGTTGTTCAGTATCTGTTGTTACAATTAGCAAAGGTGCAGTTTGTGTAAAGCAGGACGCTCAAACACAACCACAAACATGAGTTTTTACACTTTTACTCAAAATAGGTGTGAGTACTCCCGTTCATTCAAGCCCAGCACTGTAGAAAACTGGCAAGCAGCAAAACTGTTACTGTAGGTGGATGGCAAACTGATAAGGGATGGTGTCTTCTTTTTTTTCTTTTTTTTTGCACTTTTATTACTGTGATAATCAAATATGGCTTATTGTATTAACGAGCTGTTGTCTAAAAATACTCCTGAGATTCACACTGGACACAAAGTTAGCTTGTGTAAGAGATATTCTTGTGATGAGTTCATCTTATGTGCGACACGGCGAGAAGCCTCACGTGTGGTGATGAAAGCTTCACTCTCTAATGCTTCTTTGCAAATGACATCTGTACTGATTTTCCAATCCTGTTTGTTTAAAGTACATGTCGGGCAGTTGCAAGTGGTTTCATGTCACACCTGGTCTGAAAATAGACCATGTGCTGAAAAGCTGTCTCTCTGACTGATGGTTAGCTCATGACTATATTTGTGATGGCATCTTACGATAGACTGCGGACAGAGGGGTAAACAATCTTTGCTGAAACAAACATGTAAGAGCCATTGATGCACGAATAACTCATTAAAACTTGCTAACAATGAACTGTGATCTGATCCCAGCTGAATCCAGAAAGTTGATGCAGTTATGTACTGTACTTTCCCTGTGTCTGAGCCTTTTTATGCACTGCAGACTGTTGAGGGCTGCCTGCAGTTACAGATATATATGTTCAAGCTGCACTGGAAGGAAAGGTAGAGTCGTATCACATGGTGAGAGCTAATAGTGGTCTTATAAAGACCATTGTGTCAACAAAATAAAACAGAACTGCTGTAAAGCATTAAGTTCATGTTAGCATTTCTTCATGTCATAGTGTTTGGTCTTTCAGTTGTTGAACTGAGTTTTTGGTTGAAATAAGGCTGTTAATTTATCCTGTCATAACTTTGTTAGAATGGAGGCTTTGCTGGTCATTCAGAACAGTAGAGATTATTTTCTGCTCCATTGTGGAGGTTTACTGTTTGCGTGGCTTTTGGCGAATAATCAAAAAGTAAGATGGGCTACAACATAAAACAAGGGAAAAATAAACATGTTGAATTATTTCTGCAAGGTGGTAACAGAACTAATAAAACTCGACAGTAAATTGAGGTGTTTTTTTTCAGAGGACATGGAGGAAAGACTGAATAGTTGACATTATTTGCTTACTAACTACTCAGTAGACTATCTTAAATATATTCTCGCGATTAAAATCACTAAATCCGTTTTTATGCTATGTATCATGTAGTCAACACAATTACGTGCCTGAGTCACTACAGACCATTAATTGTGACTGCGAGGGTGAAAGAGAAAGGGCTTCCTGAAAGCCTTGAAGGCAAAACTTCTTTCACAAGAAGATGGCATTAAAACAGAGATTTTTAGACAAGTACGCAAATCATCTAGGCTATATTTTGTGACTTTTTTGTGAGTATAGTGAGACTTGATAATTGATAATAAGGAAAAAAAATACCCTTCATTCCTCGTGGGTCTGTATATTTCAGCCTTAGTTGCTTGAAGTCAGCCTCTTGAGTGCAAGCTGTGACTTCAGGAAGGGCTAGTGGCCGACAGCCACTGAACAGTTCTCTGATTTTTGTGCAGGAAACAGACCTTTGGTGTAGCCAGAATTAACACAGAGTTCACAGAACATACATACTAAATTCTGGTGAATTAGCCCAGCTGCACTCTTTGAAATGTAAACTGCTTCCAGGAGCTTTTGTTGCAAAAGAGTTGAAGACCTTCAACTTGGCCTTTCCCCTTTCTCCTTCAAGATATAATTCAAGAACACAAAGTAAAATCGATCCACTATGGAGAGGAAAAGTACTGATAGTTTCCTCCTCTGTGCTTATTGCTTGTGTTATCCAACAATTCTTCACCTCATTGCTTCAGGCTGGTGGCAGAAATCCTGCTGGTGCCATCATGCTCCATCTGAAGGTATTTGGACCTCCGTTATTTTAGCTGCAGCCTTTAGATGAGGAAAGGCTCCAAAGTGAGCCCCATGTTGGACACGCTCCTCAGACCACATAAGCCGGGGTAGAGTGCCTCCTCTACTAAGACCAGTCTTGGTGGCACCTTGCTCAAGAAGGAGCTCTTCTCTCTTTGTGTATTTCAGACAGACAAATCTTTCAAGTCATCCCACACAGCTGCAGTTGGCAGCAGAGAGCCACCTTATTGTCTGCCAAGTTGTCTGTGTGTCCATGAAGGACACAGTTTCATAGCGGGTTGGCCGACAGCAGGGACCATGGCTGCTGATCTTCTTCCCACTGATGCTCCCGTTGTCCATGAGAGACTTGAGGGCCAGGTCATAGTTCCTACGGGAGCTATAGCATGTGCCAACACAGTATTTAAAGAGGATTATCTCATCAGAGTCATAGCCAAGACCCAGGTCACGCACCCGCATCTCTTTTTTCTCCAAGTGGCAGTCACGGCTGCTCCTGGTCCTCTTGCGGTTCCTCCTCGAAGTTCTGGGTGAGTTTGGTTCATGAGGAGAGCGTGGCCATCTGCTCAGCGGCAAATCCTCTTCCTGTGACCACTCCTCTGAAAGAGAAAACAAAGGTTAGCCTTCATTTTGAACTTCTGTTTGACAAAACAATGTGAGGGTTCAAATGAGTAATTCCTGAACATTTCCAAATTCTGTGATAGTATTATGGAAGAGGGAATAGTGGATGGTAAACATATGTTTGCTTCCAATTTAATATGACCACATCAAACTTTGTGTATTTTCCTTGTATTGTCAAACTGATGTAAATACCAATGGCTTATCAGTAATTGAGCAATATGTAGTTTAGTTTGACAGAAGTGAGAGCAGGGCAGGATAATCCTAAAATATGTGCCAAGTTTATTTGTTACCTTTTTTGGTTATAGCTTCTCGTGAAGCACAAGGTTCCTACTATGGAAACATCCTATCTGGGTTAAGTGTTAGTTTTTGCTGGAGGATAAAATGGCCATTTTGTGGAATATCAAGTATCCACTCATGACAGTGCTGTACAACTGGTCAGTGTTGTTGAAGGGGTTATATTAAAGAAGTCATTAAACCATGTTAAGGAGATTTCTTTTCATTTTCCAACCAAAAAGAAACCCTTTTGCTAATGTAATAATAATCTTCTCTGGCTCTGTCTGTGATGATTGATGCTGACTACTAAGTGCATTAAGTGTTTATCTGATTGACCAGAAATGCTTTTTACTTCAAACACAAACCAAAGACAGTGGGTTGAGATAGACGACAAAAACACTACAGCAGCCTTGAATGTGTAACTGTCACTGATAAAAGCTCAACTTCTGTGTATTATGAATTAATTTCTAGCGATCAGGTCTCTGTTTGGGTAATGTGGCATTTAACAAATCATTTTTACATCTTTTTGTACAGAGATAAACAGTAGCAACGATTGATGTTCAAATCTGAAAACTGCAACGTGTTCAAATATAGAAATTCCTAAATTTGTCCGTAAACTGCTCAAAACTGTGGTTTCTAAAACTAGCACAAGATCTTCTCGAGACTCACTGAAATGATGAGGTCATCACACAAGATTATCATCACTGGTCAAATAAAACAGTGGAGGGGTGGACCTCAAACACCAAGGCCTGCCTATAGAACTGCCCCAGAGAGGGCTGGCCAATCGGAGGAAAAAGACATCAGCTTAAACAAAGTTTTTCAGACAGAAGGAAATAAAGGTTTTCCAAGTAGTCCCAAGCAGTGTGGGAAAAGAGGGACTTTTTAATCATGTAAAACTACTGCTATAGGTTGAAAAAAAGCACAAAAAAAAAACCATGACAGAAAAAGTGCATTGCTAGAGGAGAACGGACAATTTTGCTTATTTCTATTTGCCCAATTCAGTTGCACTGTATTATTTATATGCTCATATTTTACAGAGGAAACACTTGAACCACCTTGTGCAGTTGTGAAGCAATAAGAAACTGATCACCTTTTGCTTCAATCATAGAATTAAGGAAGTCGCTCTTTAACATATCAAGAGCTTTCAGTGAATTTCTGTCACTTTCATTACTCAGCCTCATGCTGGCTCTGATGAACTCACAAATTCCTGGGGCATGTAAACACGATTGGCACATCAAATGTGCTGGTGAGTAATGTTCCTGTTATACATCTGTTGGGCTTCATGCTGGAAATATTATCAGAGTAAGAAGATTAGTGAAAACATTTTTTATTTCAGTGTTTATTTTCTTATTTCAGTGTGAACTCTACAATCATATGCCATTGACTTGGTTGAAAAATGGTTTTAAGAGTCTGTGACAGAGATCAGTGATATGAAAAGCTGATACCTTCTTCGAGCTGCATTGTTTTACATAAATACATACCATTCGTGGGTCTTAATCAAAGCATGTGGGGACGGATTAAACCTTTCGCGGGCTGTTGAGGACAGATGAGGAATCTTATGTAGAGGGGTCAGAGCGTGACAAAAACTTGACTGTGTGATTATACACTCTGATCATTTCTTTCCCATTGGTAAATATTTTAAGACGCTCTTTATAATTATTCTTGCTCATAGATCCCATTTGTTGTAATTTACAGTGTTACATTCTGGGAGAAAGATTACACATTACATTTTTAATAATCTACACACGCTGTGGCTTTCCACAAAGTAAAATATCTGTTAAAAAGATGTTTTTTTGTACCTTATATAATCTGACTGTTAGTATTTTGCTCCAGACTGGAAGCAGCTGTAACAAAGTGTCCTGTCTGTAATTTATAAAGTTAGTCTGATTCTCTCTGAGCCCTCTGTAAAAGTTCCTTTCATCAGCTTTGTGATTAGCTCCCCAGAAGAAAGACTGAGCTAAGAACTTTTCCAGTATTTAGGTGGACCCCTGATGGTAAGTTGAGGCTGTTCATATGGTACGTCTGCTCTGGGCCTTAGAGACTCAAAGGTGAAAAACTTCTCACACTTTACTTTATGTACTGGATCAGACAGGAGTTTCATGAGCCAGCAGGGGAGAGCATGTGTGATTAAATTGAAAGCAGACATGTGCGTTGAAACTGGGAGTGATTCCTCTGGTTATCAGCTGAGTGGTGCAACATGTACTGTCACTATGCAGGGTCATTACCAGGGGAGCTAGCTGCTGGCTGAACGCCAACAGGAGCTGCCTTTGCTTTTTTCAGGTGCCAGGAACATTTCAAACAAGATTTACCCTCTCCACAGTCCAGACCTGGCCCAGGTGTTTGACTGATTTCTACTTCCTGACCTGTGGATGGCTTAGCCCTGCATTTTCTCTAAGTGCCTCCATGTAGTCTGTTCCTCGGGGAATGGTTATTAGTGCTGGAGAACGCTCATTTACAGCAGCAGAGGTGCTTGTCAGTTCATGCCTTGATGTTTACCAAAATGAAAACTTGTAATCATGAAGAAAAGAGGAGCAAAAAAAATGCATTGAGAGAATCCTCAGGCGAAAAAAGAGTCGAGGATCCGCTCAATCAACTTTGCTCAGGTACATCTTCAACCATGTTAAAACATGCCACGTGGCTTTCTATAATAATGTAATTACACAACTATTTCCATGTTACTATTGAATGGGCAATGTTCTGGCAATCATGTGTGACTGTACTAAACATTATTATTGTTTTTGAGGGAGACTGCTGTCACGAGAACATTGCAGTGTGATGCTCCAGGGTTTCAGTGTGATAGTTTCCATCCTTTGTGTTGATAATAGGCGATAAGATGTGATAAGATAAGATGTGATAAGATACTGCTTTATTCATCCCACAATGCTAAAATTCTCAGTTACAGCAGCAATGCAAAAAAATGTATAGTGCAGGAATTCCAAGAATATACATAATAATAAATACAATAATATAATAAGTGTCAACTAAAAAAAAGAACCAACAAAGGCAAAGGTGCTGAAACAAGGTGCCAGGACTGAACTGAACTTCTTCACCAGTCTGTTCAGTGCCCCTCTCCTGTATCCTGTCCACTCACAGCAGGTAAAATCCCTCCAATGTAGCATTGTGTCCAGTGTTGACTCCGTTAGCCTTGTCTCTGCGATGAGCATGATGCTACTCTGCTCTCTGGTTTTCTCTCTGATGCTGGGTTAGCGCTGTTAGCTGGCCCATCTTATTGGAGACAGATCTTACATTCCTGATGGATGGAAGGACAGGTCGATGTCGCTTACTAGCTCACGCAGAAGTACCAGCACGTCGTCTGACCTCCTTCTCCTCAGCTCTCAGGGCACATCAGGCCTAGAATCAGTTAGCATGCTAGCATGCTACTAACAGCTGAATCCATGTATATAAACAACGTGACCATGATTACACGTAGGGTGAATACAGGGGTGGAAAAAGAAGGAACATAGCTGCAAGCATAACCAGTTTGGTGACCATGACCAACAAATGAGGCATAAAAAGTGATAGCAAGCACCAAATTTGAGAAGAAAAAGCAGAAAAAAGGTGAGTCCAGCTTAAGAAAAGAAATATAAGAGAAAAAGTTAAGTCTAGTTCAAGAGGAAAGAACAGAGGTAACTGAGTTTCCTCATAAAAGCATCATTATCACCAAGTGAGTGACACAATGTGCCGTAACTGCCTTAAGCACAATACTGTAGAGTGACAGCGTCTGCACTGAACATTCATTTAGGCTGACAGAAGAAGTAAGGCTTATCAGACACAGGACTAAAACAAAGCTTCTTCTGTCTTGTGGCTTTTTGTCATTTTACATCCAAACACTCTGTTGAATGAGCAATGCCACACCAGTTTCCATTATTTTTACACTGTTTATTTTCTATTGTGCAGTTTATCAAAGTATTTTTTTCACTTTTTTCATTTGGTCACAATTTGTTTGTGTTATTCTTCTTTTGTAATCAATCAATATATGGTATTGAGGGATGGCTTACATTGCTTACTTACTCAGTTTACTTATTTAATGCATGTTTGTTAGTCTGATCCATATTTTATCATTAAAGCAAAATAAAGCCTGGTTTGCTTAAGCTAAAACCAACCTGACTGGTAGAATAAACAGTCACTGCCCACAGTCGTTCATCTTACAAAGCTGAGACGGACACGACGATGATGCATGACAGGAACCTGCACATTGGATTGATTATTTTTACCCTCTAGTGCACTGGGGCTCCATGTTTGGTTGACCAAGGCCATACTCAGTGTTGAAAACTACCAGGCAAATCTCCAGAGGCTATATTAGTCATTCAGGAGTGACACACCGCTATTTTATGACCCCCACTTCAGATTTATAAAGCTTTGTTTTCAACATCTTAAGTGCCAAACAGCGAGTAATGTTTCATTGACAGACAAAAATGAGAGGAGTCTTACTGAGACCGTGTGCCGTGTGCGCCTGCGGTCCGCAAACGTGACGTGTCCCCTGCACAGACCTTTGAGGTTTTATTTCATGTATCCCCATGAGGGAGGTCTTACAGAGTTTCCAAATACACTCAGTAGAACATTTCTGATTTTTTTAATGATTTTTTAATCTGATTACATTTGAACACATTTTAATGCAGAAAACAGCCTCCCAATTAAATCTAAGTATCTGACTTTTCTTGAAATTTTCTGCTTTGAAAATCTCATCTTGCCAATTTGAGGTTTCTGCCAATGCACATGGTTCTTTGTTAGAATAAATAGCGCAAGTGTCCATGTAGCATCATTTCAATTTCAACACTCCCAAAAACCCTGATCAGGTTCATCTTGTGGTTGACCTTTGGCTGTATCAAGTTAGGACAGAACTTGTGCGTCATTCTTTAAAGGCCACTTTACACTTCCTGGATGGAGGATGAGGTGGATGAAAAGGTAAACAAAGCTTGTGGTCTTAGAGCATTTTCCTGTGCCACACCAACATTAAAAATTGGATTCCACCATCCAACCATAACCACAAAGTTTTCCTAACCCTGAACATGAACTGAGAAGGTGACATATTGATGGCTGATACAAAGGAAAAACACTAACCAATGCCTTCAGGCCAGGGTGTGTGGAAGCGTCTTTCCTGCTCTGAATCATCAGCTGGAGACCAAGAAGTCTGCCTGAGGACACGCTGGAGGTCTGACGGTGCCTCTGAGCTGTCCTCCTCAGAAAACACATCCTCCACCAGCATCAGTAATGATGCCACCACCCAGAGCATCACCTGGACAAACAAAGGAAAGGTTGCAATAACATTGTGTTAGTTTATTTTGTATGAGGGAAAATGATTGTACTTCAGTAAGACTATTTAAAGGGACTATGACTTTCTGAGTGAGCTTGAAAAAATCTCATCTCTATGCTGACCAAGTTTAGCAATGAGAAGAGAGATCTAAGTTTTTTCTCTGCTGAAAATGGAACAACGGGAGAGAGCTAAATGGGAGTGTGATAGAGCATGGGCTTATGGCTAAAACACAAGCTAAGCTGTTTGTGAAAATGTTTATTCCAACTAACATTCAGCAGTTTTACTGCAGTGATTTGTTCGAACCTGAGTCTATCAATAAAATGAAGAGCTACGTTATGCGCTACTACTAATGTCACACAACATGTCTCAGAGCACTGAGGAGTGAGTAGCGCTAAATCCAGCTACTCAACCACGGTACATACACGGAGTTCATAAAGTTTGCTTCCCTGGCCCATAGAACATACAAATAACAGTAGCCCTTGATTATCTAAATGTTAGTTTGAATCAAACCAAGACCTAATGTTAAGAGAACGGTCCATCTTAGATTTACTGAAACCTGACAAAACCTTATGTTTCAACAACTGTTGAAAATCCTTACAGCTCGTTTAAGTATTTGAATTAATTTCATCTAGATACCAAATGTCACCTCTCATCAATCATGACATGATTAATTTTCACGCTGTTCTTGTTTCTTTCTTCATTTACTGTCTTATTCTATCCAAAAAAGGAAAAAAGCCATAAAATGTCATTCTAAACAAAATACTGTCCTCAAACTTATAAAAGAGAGGAACTCCTGAACTTTACAATAACTGCAGAATGGGAGTGAATGTTTCAGGTAACCGTACTTGCTTCAAATAATACTTTAAATCACCTTGAACAACATTTGTTATATATATTTCAAACAAAGTAAGTAGAATTCAGAACATCATTTCATAGATTAATACAGCAGAATGGCTGCTTCTGTTCATTAATGAGAAAGGATGAGACCACCAACAGGACTGTACCTGATGCCTGCATGAAACACAAGCCCCCTTTAAAAGCTGCAATGGTGCTAAAAGGGATCAAAACATTCTCTGAGAAACATGTTTGCCATTTCTTGTGCTGCTCATGTAAACTGAATTTTTTTTTTTATTCTTATCTGAAAACTATAACCTATCACTGATAACCAAATGAGAGCTCATTACTGATGGTCTCCTATTCTTCAGTCTTGAGGAAAGTGAGATGTGTGATGTCTTGGTCAATAGCAGGGTGATAGTAAACTAGAGATTTCAATCTGAACCAAAGTGGAAACTGACTTTGCAATTCCTAAAGTGATAGCGCCAAGAGCTATTTGCATTTCATTTGGTCACATACAGCATGCATACATTGTGGAAACTGAAAGCTGCTGTGGGTAAGCTGATCCATCCTGTTCTGTCGACTCTTTCACATGGAAATAGTGTCTGCGTTCTCTGTGTCTGGCTCTCAGCCTATAGCGTCCTCGTCTCCACAGCACTGTGGGATACCTGCAGCTGACACCTGCACCTCTTTAATTACTTAATTGACATGTGACACCATCTCTCTGTGCAGGTTAGCTTAATATTTTAACATCACTTATAAAATGAGTTTCTCTGCAGAGTCTGGTTGAACGTGAGATCAAATGGGCAATGTAGTGGAAACCGTCCACTGATGAAACATCATATCCTGACAGTCTACCTGCAGAATCCCACTGGCCTATTTTCTGTCTGACTGTCAAACATCCATCTACTCACCTTCCAGTTCTTCAGGTGATGCTGGGTAGTTGATACTTCCTGCCTCCACCAGGTTTTTCCATCTGAGAACAAAACCAAACATAAAATGTATCTGAGAGTTTGTGTGTCCTTTTTAAAACCTTTTGTGATGTTCTCACAGGTTCACAGGATTTTTCTCTCTCTCTCTCTCTTAATATCTAGGTACAGCAGCTTCTGTGAAATCTCTAGGGATCAAAAGAGTTCCACTGATGATTCGTTTACTATAATGCCTGAGAGCTATTTCAGTTTATTGTGACAGGATGAGACTCTTCACTCCGACAGCACGTCAGAGAAAAATGTTGTACATGCCTCCCGGTGGTTACAAACTTATGAGGCTAAAGCAAGAGGAGACTTCTTATCATAACATTGGTTATAACTTGGCTTTGAACTGAGGCAGTCATTTTGTGAATGAAAACAAACACATTAATCACCTCAGAACCACAATTCACTGTTTGACTCTCAGATCAGTTGTATCACATTTGGTGTAATCACTCTATTACTTAGTGTCCACTCAGGTTTTCTTTTGGTCTGACAGTTGTCTGGGCCTCTCAGATATTTTGAACTTGACATGTACAGGCCAGAAAACTGTTTCTATCACTGATGATGGCACAGTGTTCATCTTAACCTTTCCTCCACCGTGTCTTTACTTGCAGTCTTAACAGCAGCTCCACTGACACTCAGTTTATGTCTGCTGATGTATAACACCTTTCAAATTAGGCAAATGTTGATTATTTAATCTTTGTTTTGACTTTCTTAGATTTCGATCTCAAAGCCTGTATGAACTTTCCTGCTCTTTGACTATCATGGTCAAGTGGTTGGGTTTTTTAGTCCAATGCAAGTATGAATTTCACAAACTTCTTAAAGTTCTTAAACCTGAACAAAATACACAAATTAAAATGAATGTATTATCATTTTATAGAATTCTAAATGTGTGGTGATTAAATCTCAAATACTACAGAGTATTGCACTTTAAAGTGACTGTGAGGAGAATCAGTGTGAAGTGCTTTTCTTTGTCCAAGAAAACTTTTTAGCAGATATAACATGACTGGGTTATGTTTTTTATCAACAGTTACGTAGCGCTGTTGTTTGTGAGTTTGTATCGTAGTTTAGTCGCTGGCTACATTTAGCACTACTCACAGCCAGGTGCATTTCAGCCTTTAGCCTCTGTTTTCGTCTTTAGCTTATGCTCTATCACTCTCCCGTTTAGTTTTCTTCTGCTTTTCTGTTCCTTTTCTTTCAGACAGTCCAGCTACTAAGTAAATTCAAGACTTTTATTTCAGCAGAGAAACACATATCTCTCCCCTGCTAAACATCATCAGCTGGCATGGTAATGAGATAGAAACTTTGACTTGCTGTAAACCAATCCAGTCTGGTTGGATAATCTTAATTTGAATTTGGATTTATGATCAGGTATACATCTTGAGATGACACTTTTTCAAGATCAATTAGAAAGTCACACAGTCCCATGAACTGTAAATCTCAGTGTTGGATAAGTGAGGAATTAAACTTGCCAATGTTGCATGTTGTCGTCAGAGTTGTTGATGAAATAAGTGTGAACAACCTGAAAACAGCTGAGCCACAGTGCTTATCTTTCATTATACTGTCTTATCTCTGCCAAGCAAAATTGCACAGACCTATCAGCCTTCATGACATAGTACACACACACTGTTGTTGTAAACACAGAAGAGAATAAAGCTGAGTCGAATAGATCGTCCTGTGCCCTTTGTCAACAATATCTGATCTCACCTTTCGAGTTTATGTCAGGAGGATATAAGTTACCAGGATTACATCTGTGCACTCTCACTGATAATCCCTGTGAACAATGAAACCTGCTGTTTTTGTGGTAACTTTTACTACAACTTCTGTACGATGACCAACAAATGCCCTCACAGAAACTTGTATCATGAACAGACAAAAACACTTTCCACAAAACAAGAAAATGGTCCCCTATGAAAAATAAAGAGGCAGAGCCGGAAACACACTCCTTACATCTATTTTAAGGCTGAATGTCTTTTTTTATGTGAACATAAAAAACAAGAGCACAAGAAATCATTTCATGTAATGTCTGGAAACTAAAGCTGCTGTTTTATTACTGCAGTGCGCTGTATACTAACTGAACTGGGACATTGTTACACACTAGCAGCTGGTGTATTTAAAGATTTGCAAAGACCCTTCAATAAATTATTCCTACATTAAGAGGGTGATTATTTCCCCACTAGTTTATGAATGACACCGTCATATTTGCACTGCATGCTCAGGTAACCATGTGATTGCTATATGTTAGAAATCTTTTGTATAAAAAAAAAAGACACTATTGTGGTTGTTGAAGCACTTACTTTATGAGTTGACAGAAATTCAGAAAAAGCCTTGTTTTCAGTTTATAGTGTACAGACTTTACAGAGAGTGATATTTGATATCAGGGCACGAAGACCTTGCTGTTATGTCTAATTTAATCGGAATTTGAAATGGGTTTACAAATCCATCTGTTGTTCCCATACTGCAATCTGGCTCAGGAAGCAGATGCTGAAGGCCAAACAGAGGAGACAGAAAGCTGTGACGACACAGTTTCACGAAACTCATGTTTACAAAGAAAGATGTGACCAGTGTAAACTCTCTGAAAAATAAATGTGATAAAAATGTCTGACAAACAGGTCTGATAAAAATACATTCTGGGATCACTGAAAAAATAAAACCTTCCATAGGATGATGAAAAATTTCAAGCCTGTGATGTAAGAGGAGCCACCCAACAAGACAAACACAAAGATCAAGTTTCTTTTTTCCTTGTGCCAATGGTCCACAAGGATTTATAGATATAAACAAAATAAACAACAGAAAAATGTGTGATTCTGATAAATACTATTCGTTTTCTTGTCACCGAATTGTAATAGCTCGTCTCAGTGTCCTTCAGTAGCACAGGCTTGGATAGAGAAAAGGCTTGAAAAGGTGATATAGATCAGATTACACAACACAGGCGGTGTGTATAGATGTGTGTGGAGAAGGATTAACGCCTGCAGTGGCACACTTCTTTCACGTTTGCTCACCTCTGTTATGTAATCAGTTGTACGAACAGGAGGTTCAGATAATTGAAGGTTTTATTATATCAAATGATGCTGGATGGCATGGAAAGCAAAATAATTTTAACAGGTTCTTAATGCTGGAGTGTTAAAGGAAGTAAAGTTCATATAGGTTAATAAAATAAAGTTAATAGTTACCAATATAATATAAAAACATATTTAATAAAGAAGACAGCAGAAACACTTTATAACAGCTCAATCCATTTATCCTTGCTAATAGATCACCTATTCGTTTCAAAACCAATTGTCTGCTTTCTTCATATTGAAAGCACTGTTATAAAATTATTTAAATCCTTCTCCTTTCCAAATTAAACAACCTCAGCATTTATTCTCCAAGTGTTGGTCATTCTGTCTCTTTTTAGTGATCCAGGTTATCTGCTATTATTGCTGCTATCTGGCAGTCGAGAAACAGTAACCATTTCGTAAGGGTAGGATGTATTTCAAAGACAGCATTTATTTGCTCACTACACTGCAAAACATTTTCAGTTGTAGAAACCTTTGAAACTAACAGAGAAGTTGGGGTTGGTGTACAGGAGCAAATGTTTCAGTGCTGTTTCAGATGGACAGAAGATTTAACCAAAGACAAATGAAATTTAACATTGGAAGCGCTTGCTGTAAAACAAGCTATGATGGCTTTAGCAGAATGATTTGAGGAGCACAGTTAAGGTGTGGAGGTGGAGGAGCTTGGATTTGGTACAACAAGGGCAATTATGAGGGTGACTTGGTCTGGCTTTTTGATGGGGAGTGAGGCCTGTTGCAGATTTTATTTCAGTGCAATTCCAAGAAACTCAAGGGTGTAGGGGGCCATCTGTCTTTTCTGTGGACAATAGCAAAACAAACGTTAAGGACAAACAGTCTTCAAACAAGTGGTGCTGCTAGAGAGGAAATGATGCAGAAATTATCCATGAGACCTGGAGACTAGATTCAGGGTTGCTGTGCAAGTTCAACCACTTTTAGCATGGTTTTCAGCTTTTTAAACCAAAAATTAGCACACCTAAGGATTGACATGCCCACCACAAAGAATTACACACAAAAGCTTTTTCTTGGCAAAACTGATCAGGGAAATGACCTGATCAAAGTCAGGGAAGCGAAGGGTAAAATCTTTCTATAGGTACCGAGTGCTGATCTGTCACTAATTACTCAAAGATTGATTAGAAGGTTTTTCCTACCAAAGTAATACATCTGTTCTTTAAGGCATGAAGTAGAAGATGAGACAACAGACCAAACATGTGGACATCCTTGAACCCCATTCTCAGGAGGCGCTCGGTAAACTCTGCTCATTTAGTGGCTGACTTTGTGTTTTCAGACTGTGCAGATGTGCACAGTGAAGCCAGTGTGGAAGTGATAAAAACTGCAGTTCATCAAACAACCACTGGAGGCTGACTGTAGGAGCACCGTGCAACCACATACACACCAAGCCTAGTAGATGCAATCTTTACAGCCAAATCAAACGTGTTTACAGCCTGGTTTGATTTTTTTGGTTGGTGTGTCTTTACAGAGTAGATGGAAGTGAAGAGATCTTACCTGCCTTCACTTCTGTGCCTCATCCTACCTCAAAAAAGTTAGTGTGAGTCAGCTTTTACAGTATGCTCCCCTTGACCTTTTCTTCAAAACTCCGCATCACTTACTTCTTGGTGGTTTTTGCCTGTTGGGCACTTTAATCTCAGGTACACCAACAACAAGAATTTTGCAGAACGTTAAGTGCCCCGAGCTATAAGCTGTGGTTTATGTGTTTCTGGGTTCTGGGAAAATGTGATATAGGAAAGAAAAAAAGGCTTAGATTTTAATTAATATACTTAAACAGGGGGTTGATCCTGCATCTGAAATTGTGACATGCAGCATGATCATACACACCCTTACAGAATCCAACACAATGAAACACTCTTAGTTATGTACAAAAATATTTTGGACAAATGGATGAGGAAAAGTTAAAATCTTTAATAAAATACATTTCCTCTCATTCTTTGGAAGTTATGTGATGGGCTATTTTCACCTAAAGTGCATCAAAGCACACTAAGCATTCTTAGGTATTACACAAATATTTGTCCCTTGCAAAATTTTTCACTATAAAATCATAACTTCAGCTCAGAAATGACAACTCGAATTCTAAATGCACTGAAGTGAATTGAAGTGCAAATTGTAAATCTATCATAACTAATAACAACCTTTCAAGCCCACAGCTTTAACATGGAAGATAGACTGCTGCTGGAGTATTTAATAAGACACTGAGTCCATGGGCTTAAAGCCTCTAGAGTCAGTCCCATATCCTTACGCTGAGAATAAACACAAGCATCCAATCACACATGCCTTGGAACGAAAGGATTCGATCCATGTTTATGTGTCGGCAGAGACAGTGAAGCCAGCAGCCTGTCAGCACCTCTTGAGAGATGTCTTCAAGACATTTTTATATAAATTGAGCCTAAATAAATGAAGTGGGGCTGTTTGGATTTCCCAGTGCGAGCGTGACTGGTGTGGAGCAGATGTTATTGTAAACTCAGCACCGGGCTGACAGCGTCCACCAGCAGGCGTGAGGAGGGAGCCTTGCTTTACCCAAATGTCACAGAGTCAGTGAAAGTTGTTTAAAATAAGTTTGACTGAAATCATAAAACTCAGATCTGACTTTTTTCTCAGACGTTGGGTGCTGCAGTTTGTGGTGGTTACAGGAGCTGCTGATTGGAACAGTATTGTCGGAGCTGTCTGGGAGAGGTTAGGTCTGTTTACATAAATGCCTCCAGCCATCATTCCTAAAACTTCATGTTTGAAGAACTGAACTCTCTCCAGACTCCCAGAATCATCCTTTGCTTTTCTAGGACAACCTCGACACTCCATAGCTAAAGACAAACAAAACAGGAAATTAATACATCACAACCTGCTTCCATGGTGTATGTGGGCTGAGCCAGTTCATACAAGGTGGCAGCAACAAATAGCTCTTATCCTGGTTTCAGACTGTTCATGAGCATCTTCAACTCACACATGAAAATGTTCTTTGTACTATCTGTCCTGCTAACAAAAAAAGTAAAGAACAGAATTTATAAATAAAAGAAGGAAATTAAACATTGGATGTTAATGCTCTTTTTGCCTTGATACAGCAGTTTCGTGTTGTGGAAATTTGTTTGTGAACAACTTGTGAACTTTGGTTATCTTGAAAGGAGAAAAAAGGAAGGAGTAATGTTCACTAAGATCTCCTCAAGTAGGAGTTTTTTCTCGTATCATGGAATAATGCTCATTTGTCTGAAACTTTAGCTTGAGTCCATTGGGAGAAGAGCAAGGGCGTAAGAGTGACCTAATTTAAGACATCTTTGAGGCTGAGAGGTATGTGCTTAAAGGAATTGTTGCACTTTGCCCTAGCCAGAAAAAACCTTTCACCATTACAAACTCAAAATCTGTTCTTTCCAAGCGCCTGAAGAGGCTACAAGACAACACAAAGCTGGTGTCTTCATAACCCCAGATGCTGCACTGTAAAACCCAAAAAGTTGACGAAGTTGAAGTCTTAAAAAACAAACAAAAATGACATGGAAATCAATTGCCTTAAAAAAAATCTAGGAAGAATGGCTTTATGGCCTTGGTAAAGTAGC
The DNA here is from genome assembly GCA_008086565.1 of Thalassoma bifasciatum. Taxonomy (NCBI): domain Eukaryota; kingdom Metazoa; phylum Chordata; class Actinopteri; order Labriformes; family Labridae; genus Thalassoma; species Thalassoma bifasciatum. The sequence continues at coordinate 86,284 of RPOG01000661.1, read as the reverse complement.
AATACATACATGCTCTCATGTTCACTGTGTCCCCTCCTCACTCAAAATTACAATAACTGTCAGGCTACAAATCACAAAGGCATTCTGGGTACAACTGTAAAGCTGTAGCTTTGCTTAACAGTTGAAGTTTGAGTATAAAATTTTACAGTAGTGTGCCTATTGAAAATGCACATCCATGCAACAACCCTCAACTATAGTGTTGGACGTGTTCATGGCTGTGGCTACTTCACACCACTGAGCAGTTGGGGGTTGTGGGTAAATTATGGTAACTATCAGCTATCAGATCAATTCCTAATCTTGATCCATTCAGGGACCTACACCAGTAATCCTCCGGTTACCAAGCCATGTCCCTATGGACTGAGTGACTGAGGCCTATAGCATCAGTTAGAAAGTCTTACGCTAATGCTCGGTAGAATCAGGTAACGCAGGTATGAGTGTAAATAGAAAACTCAATGTTGAAATTTGTCTTTAAGTGCAGTTCATAGCGTGGTCAAAGATTTGGTTGGTTCACTAAATGGGAAATTGGCAGCTCCAGCCTTTGGTGCTACTCAGTTAGTTTAAGAAGGCTTCACTCAAAACAAGGGTAAAATGCCTCTCTTCGTTATTTAAGTTACTGATACTTCACGAAAACTGGTAAAAAAAAAAACTCTGTAGATTCTAATAACTCAGCAATGGTCACCCATAATTTTTGAGTCAAAAAGCTGTTGGGTTTTACAGTGTGAGCACTGGTCAAGAGAAGAGCTTGATGACGGCACCAAACAAGACTGATAAAAAGGTAAATGAAAAATCTTAGTGACATGGTTGTTGGATGGACAGTGTTGACACAAACACTTTCCATTGGCAGAAGCAGCTTTCGCACAATGTTACTTCAAAAATGTGTATACTTTCTGTGTCAACTGTGAAATACCCCAAGTTTATGGACTGCTTATTAAAGTCTTTGCCTTTGTTTACACTGCTCTGCTTTCTAACAAAAAAAAAATCTCATTTGCTTTGAAAACTCTTAAATCTTAACACAAAATAAAAAAAATGAAGAAGGGCCCTGGGTTTCTGTTTTGTTGGGCAGTCAGTCTTGTCATTGATGGTATCAGTTTTCTTTTGCAGCTTTGAGAGGCTATAACAAAGTCACTCTGTTTTGTAACACACTTAAAGCCCCTCAAAATAGCTTCAATGATTTTTAATAATCTGTCAACCTGTGAGTCAGCAGTGTCCAATTAAGTACTCACAACAAACCAACCACAACAAAACCTATAAAAGAAGAAAACGTCAGATATACAGATTAATCTCTGTGCAAGGTTTCATGCTTAAAGCAGCCAGATACATGAATTAGTGCTGTGTGATAAATGTGTGTTTCTGTATTAATGGCAGCTCTAAATCAGACACACAGGTGGAAGTGTTTCCATACCTGCCAAACTTAACTGGTCGTTAGCACGTTTTGCAATAAAGCAGACCCCTGCAACTCCGCTAGTCCAGGCTCACAGCCCATAACTCTCTAATGCTAACTTTCAATCATTGCTCCAGGTTTTTTATGAGGTAGTCTGTTGAAACGTCCTATTTTCTATTTAGAGGATGTTGTATTCTTGCTACAACTTCATTGAAACTCACAATGATCTCATTGCTGTAAAGAGTCATGACACCAACCCAGTTTACAGGTGCTGCACTGCAAAAACTGACATCTCAGCAAGTCTTAATGTCTTATTTTTTTGAAAATATATACCTTTTTGACTAGATATGAGACATATTTGCCTGACCAGTGCAGAAAAATGTCTTCTTTGAGTTATTTAAAGACAAAAATTATGCTTGAATTTCTTGTAACAAGCAAAAAAAGAATCTGAAAATGGGGTGAGAAAAGGTTTTTGTATCCATCCATCCATCTTCTTCCGCTTATGCGCGGCCAGGTCGTGGGGGCAGCAGCCTAAGCAGCCAAAGGTGGTAAAGGTTTTTGGATTACAATATTATTCTAACTTCAAGAAACTTGCTGAGCTAATTTTTCTTGACTCATTGGCAGATTTTTTTTTTTTTGACTTGTTACAAGCAATTGGGTATACTATTATTTTGACATCTTGATATAAGACATGTTTCTGAACTTGCAAGTTGAATGAGGCTCGTAACAAATATAACAAGACAATTTTCAGGAAAAAGAAATAAGACACAAATACTTTCTTAGATTTCAGTTTTTGCAGGGTGCACTGAGGAGAGAATAAAAAGTGTGACTTGTTCTGTAGTTTTACACCAGTTAATAAAAACAACATTGATGCAGTGGGGGTTGCATAATGATGGCATAAAATATCTGGTATATGGAAATACATTCAAGTAAAATGACAGAATTGATGGTAAATGTTCAAATATTCTTAAGTGGACATTTTTCAAATCCTGCTGATCTGATCAACCCAAAGTCTTTAGAAAGATGCCAAAAACCATTCTCCAAATTTCCAAAGCTGTCCTGTCCTGCACAGTGAGGCAAAGAAAGCAGCCAAAGGATGTTTATTAGCTCTCACTGCTTACAGCTGAAACATCCAACTATCGAGGGTCTGTAGTAGTCAGTGCATTGTGACACTGTGACACCCCTGACCTTAAAAACTCTCTGTGCCTGCACGTTTGGCTCCTCTTAAAGACCAGAGTGCACTGGTTCAAAAGAAGAAACCAAGGAGGATATTTCAAATAAGACAACTCAAAACATGTTCTCGGTATCTTTGTGGAAATCCGGTTTGGATATTAAACCGAGAGTCGGCCTGTCAGCACCACATCTGTGTCTGATGCCAAGTCCCTTTGGCAACTGGGTAAGTCTGCGGACAAGGACAAGCTGAGTTTTGGGAAGAACTGCACATAGATGATATCATAAAGGTGAACCAAGTGTTTCCCCACACATTGCAACGAAAAAAGGGCTTCTATGACTGAAAAACTGGTGGTATGACTGGCATAACTTTGTGAAAATGTTTTGTGTCTCTGGAATCCAGAGAATGAAACAATTTTAACAACTGTTACCATCTGGCTGGTGATTCTCTGCATTTTTGTTCACATCATAAAACTTTTCCACATCAGAACAATAGTGTGGTTTCTTGTAGGAGCAGTTGCACTTAATGAGTTTTTGTAGTGGCATTTTTCTCAGTGATTGGCTCTGCTGTTTCAGAGGGATGTGTGTAAATACACTGTATATGATAACACTTTTTTCATGCCACATCCCTGCTTGTGTAAAAAGAGGCAACATTTTAAAACAACCGTGTTTCTAATTTGCACATGTTGTTGCTCTAGCAATAACAAAATACTGATTCAACTGACTCAAAAAACTCAAACTCAGCTGTCAAAGGCTGAGCTACCTGAATCATTAACCCCAGATCAGACCTTAAAAACACGAGGAGTTAGACACCAGAGTCTGGAAACCAGGTAATAGTGAGCGCAACTTTCACGTGCCTACACTTTGATAATAAGAATATTTCTTTTTCTTTGCTTTAATAAAGCCACAAAACAGACCTTCACTACTTGCCTGTCCTTATCCCTGTAGTAACCTCTAATCTTGTCAAAATAAAAGCTTATCAGCTAAAACCATCTAATGTCACAAACCTCCCACATGCAGTTTTCCTGGCAACTAGGTTCTGTTTCTGAGAACAAAACACAGAACTGTTAAATATTGCCTTAACACATTACAGTGATGTACCTAAAATAGACACTTGGACAGGAAAGTAAGTCACCGCTTAGCTCAGGCTCGGTCCAACAAATTGTTTTCTGTAATGTTTTCCCAAAATGATTCTCCACTTCCGTTTAATCAGACTCTGCTCTCTCCGCATAAGGCAGAGTTGTTATCTTAATTTTCTTTAAGAAGTGAAAGAATGTAGGTAATGAGAAACAGACAAAGATGTAACAGGACACAAAAAGTATATTGTTTTTCTTTCTGTATGGTACAGTATATCCACGCTGGAAGAGGAAGATGCTATTTAAAGAGGAGAGAAAAGAGAAAGGGGTTGAATGAAGAGAAACTCACATTAGGGCTCTGATGACTTCTTAATTTAGATTACTACAGAAATTCAGATTTATCATTTTTATTCGCAGTGAAAACTCTGTTAATATTATTACTATCCATCAGTGCATCAAACCTTTAATTTTGACATATTTCACTAAAACTAGTTCTTAAAAACTTAGGTCTACAGAATAAGAGAGATGTAAAGAAATAACATTTCAAATCATACGCAAACAAACTGCAATACAGAGCATTTTGAATTGCTGAATATGCTTCCTTGTTGAGGAACTGTTGATGTCAATAAATGGGATACAATCTTTCAAAATAAAACCACAACTGTCTGCCCTGTATTTACAATATTGAGTATGTATGTATGTATGCATGTATTTATGTATGTATGTATCTTATTTAACTACATGTCATGCACAAAAAGTGCCCAACTCCCATGGATTTATAAGACCAGAAATATTGTTGCAGTGTTTTACACTAATTTTGTAACAGCTTCACCTTTGCCTGATCTTTCTCAGCTCAGTAGTAGTAAACAATACACGCTGCCTTCTCTCCCAGGCTTTGCAGATAAAAAATTGCTGTGGCAAAAATTCTTTGAATAATTGGAATCAATTTATTTCTCCATACAATGACTTAATCCTTCATAATTTATATCTTCCAATCTATGTTTAATAAAATTAAAAAGATGGAGATGAAATAGCTCAGGGTTTGTGAAGATGCTCCTCATGCTCATTGTCTCCATGTTTCATTTACTATACTTGCTCAATAATAAAAAAAAAATCAAAAAATCAAACTTGTCTTAAAATACACTATAATATACTTTTTTATGTTAACAGGAATGTTGAATCTTTAAAATCAGTTCATTTTTCCTAACATTAAATTTTATGCTAATACAAGGGTGGTATGGCCAACATCTCTTGTCAGTAATGAAAAGTATTAAAAGCTTCCACATGACATTTCTTTACTCAAACTTAGAGGCTGACCTCAGGTCTGACAGAGGAAGCGCATTAGTCTTCAAAAGTCTTCTTACCTTGGCTGAGTGTGCTCGCCCTACCGATCATGGACGTGAGTGTAGAAAGCAAACTGCTGTTTTTCCTTTGCTGTAATAATCCACACACTCTTCGATCTTCTCTGCGGAGCTCTGCGGTGCTTCCCTGCTTATATCCAGTCTCATAGTGGCGCAGTCCTGATCCTGGTGCTCCTCATGACCGGAGACACTGTCAGGGTGACAGCGCTGACCGCACAGCAGATCCTGCAGGACTCAGCTCTCCGCTGTCAGAGAGAGGACAGCAGCCGCGTGCGCCCGTGCAGCGCCCTGCGTCCTGCAGCAGCAGGACAGGTGAGGGTCGAGTCAAGCGTCCCAGGAAGATTAGAGTATAAGCGCGTGCGTAAGTGCGCCTCAAAAAGCTGCGATGTCCAACTCTCCAATTTGCGTAACGTACCTGCAAATGATCCCAGCGCTCACTACATGTCCACACACCTTCACTTCTCAGGAATACCTCCACAGGACTGAGGAGAGCTCGTGCACATGTGATGATACACTTCGACAGAATGAACTTACAGACCACGCCCACAAGTTATTGACGTCACATGATAACAGGGTTTCATATAAAAAGTAGAGCAGCTTCTATTACACAACTTTGAGAATAAAAATGTTTAAGTTTTGTATTGACTGAAATATTTATTTAGGCTGCTTACTGCTGTACAGTTGCATAATTTGATTGATTTATCAGAAGACTGAGGCTAAAACATTGTCCCAGACCATAATAAAGGCCCCTGGACTCCCCTACTGTGGTGGTCAAGTACAGATGTGCTGTTAAATTCCTCCTTGTCTCAAAGCAACCACGACTGCCTGACAAAACAAGAGCACATCGACTGTTGTCAAAAATAGTACCTTTAATATCAAATGTGAAGAAGCAATGTGATATTTGTGGGGAAAAAACTTGTTTTGGGCCCTGAACCACATATTGGCAAGAGAAAAGTGAACATTAAACCATGAAAACATGAGGAAATGCAACTTGAATCTCAAATAACCTTTGAAAAACTCCATGAAACCATGAGGAAAAATCACATGAGGACCTTTTCACTTTTTGGTGCATTTAACACTGTATTTGCATTTGCATTTCACACACTGTGACCTGCAGGCAGCAACTGCCACACACCCGATCAAGCTCAAGTGTAGAGAGTCAAAAATATTTAACAAAATTTAAAAGAAAAAAATTGCTGTCATTAATTTTCTGGTTTGGTGTGTCCTTTATCTTTTGTTTGGTTTTCATTTTTTGCTTTCACACATCCTTGTATAAATGCAATGTTTACTTTTCTGATCTGTGGAGAGTGATCTTTCTCTTGGTGCTAAAGTTCCTTGATCAGTGCCCTTCCTCGAAATGGAGGGTTAAAAGCTTGTACATTGAATTAATCAGCCAGTGCTCCACCTTGTGGAGATGTTACAGAGCTGAAGCTAAAGGATTGTTGAAACATAACAAAGTAATCAGAAGTAATTAAGTGTAAAAACAGCGGTGGGGAAATGTTTTTCCAGTCTACATGAGTTTATCCAACAAATTAGCTGCCTGAGGAAAAGTGTGAGCAGATGAACAGCAGTATAATCTGTGCTTCTAAGAAAAGATCTTCAAATCCTTCAAATTACCAGTAAAAAAAGGAAACAAAAATGAGAGAGCGTTGACATTTAGCCTTAAGTCATCCAAACCACAGCATCATTTGTTGAATGATAACCCGTCTGTGACACAGCAGAGTGGACAAAGTGAAAGAGCATTCTGCTTTCACGCATGAATTTCTCTCAGGCAAGTTCTGGTGTGCAACCTTCAATCCTGTGTGACTTATCAAGATTGGCTGGGACTCAAATAAAACTGGACTCAAGCCTTTTAAACCCCTCTCCTGATTGTGGCTCTGCAGTCAGAAAGATCCCCCCACCCTCTCCTCCGCACCGCATCTCCAGCAGCCCCCAAGCCAAAAGCACAAGATTAAAACCCGCAGCTCCTTCTATGGGCAGCGACTGCTGGCTGATCACTGCTGGAGCCTGACCTCGCCACCCTCCACTGCCCAGGGTCCACCTTCAGCTAGGAAAGCTGTCCGATGGTTGGGGGGTGAGGGGGGGGCAGTGGAGGCCTGGCAGGGGCAGCGGACCAGGAGACAGCAGCTCAGAGGGGCACTGAGGAGTGTCCTTGAACGCATCTCTTCAGTCACATTTATTCATGACTAACCTGCTCAGTGAGCTGTAGCTGCTCTGTGAGAAGAACCAGCTGTCACTGTCATGGGAAGAAACAAACTCCTGTAAAAACTTGTGAGCAAAAAGGATAAGAAGATTTCCCAAAACATTCTCGAGACCATCTAACTTTCAAACTTCACCATGCTGAAACTCTTCACAGTCAAATAAGAGCAACAGAGTCATACATACTCTGTCAAAACCTGTAAGCTTTTCAACCAACATCTGTCATCAAACTCCCAACTCTGCTCTGATTCAAGCCCTGGGTTTATCTTTATGTATTCATAATGTTGGCCAAAGCAGAGGAGAACAGAGGGGCAAAAAGAATAACATATAAAATGAAAGAATTGTGTAAATCAAAAATTAAAATCCAAACTATAAGAGATAAAAGAATTGTATTGTCAGAGAAAGAAATTACTGTAGATATCATTATATAATTAGGTTTTAGCTGCATGATGGGGCAGTGGTTAGAGCTGCCACTTTACCTTGAGTTTCCTGGATCAATTGCCAGTTCAGACCTTTAGGAATCAGAAGCTCAGAACCAATTTATTGTCATTTGTGGAGGGGAACTATTGTGCCCAATAGATCAGATACAAAAAAATAAAATTCACTTTACATCACGGGTCCTTACTTGTTCCTGTTTAGAGAAGTGAGCATGTCCGTTGATGGTCAAAATCTTGTCATGATGATGGGAGAGTCTGACCACTGCGCAAAACCATCTCCAGCACATCCCAAAGATTTTTTTAACAGAGTTAAGGTCTAGACTCTGTGGTGGCCAATCCATGTGTGAAAAAGATGTCTCATGCTCCCTGAACCACTCTTTCAACATTTGAGCCAGTTGAATCCTGGCATTGTCATCTTGGAATATGCCTGTGTCATTATTTAAAAACAAACAAAAAAATCCACTGATGGAATAACCTGGTCCTTCAGTATATTCAGGTAGTCAGCTGACCTCATTCTTTGGGCGCATAACGTTGTTGAACCTGGACCTGAGCAACTGCAGCAACCCCAGATCATAGCACTGCCCCCACAGGCTTGTACAGTAGGCACTAGGCATGATGGGTGCATCACTTCACCTGCCTCTCTTCTTACCCTGATGCGCCCATCACTCTGGAACAGGGTAAATCTGGACTCATCAAACATGACCTTCTTCCATTCCTCCAGAGTCCAATCTTTTTGCTCCCTAACAAACTGAAACCTTTTTTTCCCACTTAGCCTTTACACTTCTTAAATCAGATAGGAAAATGTCTTGTTATCAGTGGGATTTGCCTAATGGATGTAACATTCTTGTTCTGGTTTGTTCATGTTCAGAGTTACAGTAAGCATGGACAGATTGGGCCTTTTCTCTGGCTGTAGGCTATAAATGAACTTAATAGCCAGCCTCCGTCACTGCCTGACACCCGCAGCTCCATCAAATTAAGCTTGACCCATATATGGACACCAGCAGAGTCTTCTCCTGGATGATACTGTGCTTTACAACAGTTATTAAGTGAAAGCTGAAATTTGACTCCATAATATAAAGTCATTGATCTATCAATCATGAACACAACCCTCTCTTTTTATGAAACAAACAAAAAAATAAACATGATTACAGTTAGGACAGCATTATGTTCTCAGGTTCATCCTGGGGCACTGACTTTCTCTGTCTGAACTCATGACAGATAGAAGGTGTAACAGTGAACCAGTGAAAGGCTCATCAAAGCTGACTAGTGTAACATACCATAAAAGGTTTGGAGCTTAGCAAACCCTCATCATATGTTCAGTATAGTGCTGTTGAGCTTAGTGAATTCTTGTGAAATTCCTGTGAATTCTTTCCTAACACTGCTGAGTGAAATGCAAGGAGAGATGAGATGATTATTTAAAGCTAATATGGATTTTTGTCTCGGATTCATTTGTAGCAGTTCTGTCTTAACAAAACACATTTCAGTGGTTAAACTGTTGTTAAAGTACTGAAGGAAGAAGTCACTTCAGACAACATCAGCTTTGACGCTGACATATTTTCAAATCTTATTCACACTTCATAAATTTGCATCAAGTATCAAGTGTTATTACTCTGTAATCAGCACATCCGTCCTATGAGAGAAACTCTAGTCCTCTTTGAAAACTTTCCAGTTCAGCTGATCAGACCTGACTGCTGACATCTTCAACCTCTGCTCTCCAAGAAACCATTCCTGAGCTGCACCAACCCAGAGGTCTCAGCTCCTCAGCATGGAGCCTCATTCTCAGCCTGACCCGCGCAGAGTCCACCCCGAGCAGCCACACAGGCCACCAGCCACCAGCCACACCATCCTACTCTCATATTACTGTGCTCAACAAGCTCTCTCACCAACGCTGCTGCTGTCGTTGTTTTAAGAGGGGCACTGGTCGAGAGTTTAAAGCCTGTTTGGTAACTCTGGAGCCTTAGTTTGCAATTGTGTAGCCAAAATCAAGCACCATATCTGTATCTGAAATTTGGACATCAACACCCGTAAAACCTGTTGGGTGTAAACTTATAACTAAACAAAATCTGTCAACTGCCTGGTGTCTGTCAACTGGGAAAGTACTGATTCTCTTGTGGCCTCGATGAAGCGTAGTGCTCGTTCATATAGCACATGGAAGTCCTGCTTCTACTTTGCTGTCAACTTCAGTTGAAAAATGAATTACTGTGACTCATCCCCCAGAAATCACAGTTCATTCTAACATTTAATGACATTTTTCTCTTAATTGATCCCCGACAAACTAAAGCCATACAGACAGCTGCTGGACAAATTTCACCCCCATCAACTCAGCATCTTTTTTCTGGTCGGAGATAACATTTTATCCTAGTAAAAGTTAGGATGTTGTGCAGAATTCAAATAATCAGAATCAGTATCAGGTTTATTGCCAAGTCTGTTTACACATACAAGGAATTTTACTCAGTATATTGGTGTTCAGCAATTTACCTGGGAATAAACTTAGCAGCAACTTAAATAATGGAATGAGCAGCTATACAATATATTAAGTAGAATATTAAAAAGGCAAGATTTTAAAATGTATATAGAAAAGTGTAAGAAAAATAAAGGAACAAAAAGAAGAAAACACTGAATGTACAACAGAACAACAAAGGTCACCAAGGTGTCAGTGGCTTCTTGAGAAGAGATTGACTTTGCTCACTCGAACAGGTTCATCATCCATGCCGACAAGATCAGTGGATAATTTTATTAAAACTTTGCTGCAGGCAGAGAAAACACATTTAGCTGTAAAACAACATTTGTTTTTCTTTGCAACTTCCTAAATCCACTTTTGATGAGTTACACCTTCTACTCTGGTGCTTCCACAAGCTGAAACAGCTTTGTTTCTCTTCAAAGCCTCACTTCTCATCCTGCTGCTTGGGACTGACCGGCTGCACCTGATTATTTTCCCATAAATCTCAACCTAACACAGTGCACTTTATCATCAGTCCTCCCCTCCACAATTCCCAAAAGATATAATTAACTTTTCCTCGCCAACAGAATGATGGCTTTACCCTTCAGAGAGGAATTGATGGCTGAAATAATTTTATTTCAGTACTCATTTAAACTCCATTTAGCCCCTGTCGGGATGATGTATATTCAGGTGTACAGTTATCAGCTGCACAAACAGTGTGTTAGTGTAGAATGAATAATGTGGAGGAAATGGGATCTTGGGAGAGGTTCCTGACCTCGTATCAAAACGTAAAGCGGTATTTATTGTACTTTGCTTGTAAGCTGCTACTTACATGTGGCTCCAGAACCAAGAGCAACATGTGTGTCTGTGTTTTTTAGACCAAAGTGGAAGAGTGACGGAGTGATGCGAGCCAACTGCCAAACCTTACATGCTTCCTCAGTCACGGCCAATTACAACTGGCAGCTGATGTTAGAGGGCGGGCAGGTACAGACAGAAGCATTCAGAAATCATCACCCTGATCATCCGCATGTGTCTGAAAGCTGAACATTACCCTGCAATCAGCGCACAGCCTGAGGTCAGGGCCCACTGCTGCTCATGCCATACCCCCCCAAGATCCCAGCGGGACCCGGCTCCCACAGTCAAACTGTCTCACTATAGCCCTGAAGGACCTGATACCTTAATGCTGCTTTGTTCAAGCCAACATGTCCCCAGTCCTCTCGGCCCTGTGGGGTCTGTTCACAGTGTCTGTAGTGACACGAGGTCACTGTTGTCCTGGGTGGTCAGGCATGATGGTCTAAGGAGCGTCCTGCTGGGTGCAGTATGCAGGACATGGTCACAACGTCTGACAGGGTTACGTGTCTGTAACCCTCAGTGAGGATGTTCAGTATTGTTAAACTCAAAAGATTGCAGAACTCATATCCAGTCTTCACCCAAACTTACTGACATCATGAAGCCTTTGTCAAATGTAGACACTTAATTTGATGCAATCAGATGTTGCCCTAAGCTTTAGACTGAGATACTTATACTAAATTTGGACTCTGCTGGAACAACAATTGACCGAAAAATGTCCTCCGTGACAATTTTTTTCTTATATAACCTCTTAAGACCTGGTGTCCACACATGTGGACATTACATTCCTGCATCTCAGACCCATGGTACCTCATTTTTTTTAAACTTCGACCCATTAGACACTACCCATAAAAACGTTTGGCAATATCAAATCCTTACACCCATTTTAGTGGAAAAAGTAACGTAGTCATTAACAATAACGCTTATATCTAAAAACTAATAACAAACTATTACCACTAGAAACTTATGGTACAAAGACAAAGTTCAGTTTTTTTCATATTAGGTCTTACTTATCCCAAATAACAAGGAGAAATAAAATATGTAAATATTTAGTCTTGATGGTTTAACCTTTCCAGGCTTGATGTTGCAAACCCACTTTGATCCAACCCAGAAATGTGTGATCTCGTGAGCTGTTCAAATGAAAAGCTAACCCAAGAGCCATGATTTTCTCTGAGTGTGACACAGGGCAACCATTAACACAGCGAGTCAGTCAGTACAAACACAGAAATGGATGTTGAGAGAGAGAAGACACTACAGCACAGCTTCACTTTACTGCAGCATGGCTCACCTACGAGCCATAGTTTCTTTGTTGTTCACCCCAGCGTGACGTTACATGATGAAAGAAGGAGTCCACATGACCCCACTGAGTTGATTTTTCTGACATGGAAAGACAGATGCATGGAGTCTGTCTACAGGAGCCCCCACATGCACCGCGGTGGAGTGGAGTGCAGGTTTTCACAGGGGATTGTGCAGTGGCCTTACCTATCATACATGCACTGTCAGTGGGAATAATAGGGAAAGCAACCTGAGCCTGTACAGCCACACTCTGCTCCAGAGTGGAGTTCAGCCGGCCTCCAGATCCAGGGTTAATTAAAACAAAATGCTGGTCTGGGTTTAGGACCGACCTGGGTCAGGTTCCACGGATGAAAGGAGAGGGAACAAGACGAAGCCTCATGTGTAAGCAGAGCCGGGCCGGCCATTGTTGCTGGTATGTAGACACTGTCCCTCCTCGTCCTCACCATCCTCATGTTGTCATCTCGGGGCCACCTACATAGTAGTGAGGAGCTCCTGTTTGTGTGCACTCACCCGGTGACCCTCCTTAAAACACACAGCCTGAGAACACGTCCAGGTCAAGGATCCTCTTTTAATAGTGGCCACCTGCTCCTTCTGTCCATAGCAAGGCTGTTTGTGATCTCGCACTTTCCAAATCTGTTTAGTATTCACCACTGAGCTCCAGCTCACAGCCGGGATGAAGGCTGTAATAACTGCACTTTGGTAGCGTGCTGTCTGATGTCACATTTCTGGAATATTTTGACTGTGACAGAGTTTGTTTCTTGTTGACTGATAGGAAACCTTTAAAACATGTCATTGCTTGCACTTCACACCTTTGGAGCTCATGACACATTACACACAATGTTTAGCATGTCTTGGAAACAACCGGGCAAAGCACTCAGAAGTCAACTCAAGGACACACTGTCTCTTTAAGAGATTAGAAAGATGCAGTAATCATCATCATGATTTCACTTGTATGAGAAGAAACTCTGTTTTCTGCAATGACACATTAGCTGTGTAGATTTTGCAGTATTTTTCAACATATTATTTTCATGACCTGAATATGCACTGTTTCTCTTTGTTTTCATTCCTCCCACCAATATTTTGCTGATTTATATTTCTAGCCCAACATCACAGACAGACAGTGCAGGTGTGAGACCCTGTAGGACATTCAACAGCATCGTTCAATATAACTACATATTTCACAAAGATGTTTCAAAGTTTGACAAAGTGGAAGCAGAAAAACGATAGATTTCCATACTCCGTGTGGACACAAAATTATCTTAGATGAGTGCTAATTCTGCTCTGTCTGTACATTCGCAGCAATTGTTACAAGTTTACTTACATTCGGTAACATGTCAAAGCTGTTCTTCTTAAAGTGAGAGTGAGGACACCTCCCTTGACTTGAGGACTTGCACAAACTGTAGTGATGTATTTGTTATGAAAGTTAAAGTAAACCAGATCTTTAACACTTGTTTTCTTTGTTCAAGATGACCTTTTATCGGATACAATGTGAAGAGGTAATGTATTTATCTACAGTTATGTAGTGCTGCTGTTTAAAAAGTGACAACAATCAAACTTTGAGAGTTTGTACAGTAGTTTAGCAGCCAGCTACATTGTTCTGAGACGTGTCCCAATCGTGTAACGTTAGCGATTCCTGGTTATGTCCCACCAGTGCTCATCTACCAAGCAGAGCAAACATAAAGTCACTCTTCATTTTATTGTAAGACTCTGAGGTTTGAACCCACCAGTCTGTTCCAGTCAGGAAACTAAGAATTGGCAATTAGTAATAACCCAGTTTAGCACTGAAATTGGGGGTCATGAACCGGCATAAATCTAGATATTTAACTCCTCACAGTCCCTTTAACTCACTGGTTGATTTTAAGTCACTTAAATGGTTAGCATTTGCCTCATGTAGGTTTTTTCAGTGCAAATTATCCCTTATGTATGATTGACACAGACCTTTCAGCACTGAGATTAAAACTTGTGACGTTTGCTTCCTCTGATTGGCACACAAAGCTGTCGTATGTTCCGCAAACTCTGTGTTGGTTTCTGGAATATGTGAAGACCCTCGTAAAAAAATGCTAAAAACAAAGTGCTATATCAGTAGTTTACTATAAAGCATCAAAACTCAGTTCTTGACTAATCCTTTCTATGAACATATTCATAGAAGTCTCTCACATGAAAGCTGGATTCATTTAAAAGCAAAGTGAGCAACAAACCCTCCTTCTATTTTCCTCCTCTTCAGCTTTTGATTCCCATTTTTTTTTATTTGAAATGAGCATGATAGAGCTACTGTATGGTGGATTATGTTGCCTGTAGCAAGAGCTGCTCAATCATTTAAGGTACGTGTTGAATCAAGTCATGCTGGCTGCAGCAGGATAGACCTGAAATACTGATGCAGTCACGCAAAAACACATATAGAAAGAAAATAAATAGTGTCATGGAAAATTGCAGATTGTTCACGCAAGTTTGGTTGTCTAATTTTTCTTAATTGCTGACAATGTTTAGGAGAACATCCTTACAGTAAGAAGTCATGCCCTCCCTCTGGGAACATTCTTCTGCTGTGACTCACTGGAGCCAATAAAACTTCAAAGCTTCAAACCTCTGTTGACTTCTTTATGAATTCCTAACAATTATCCATTTCTGAAAGGACAAAGTCACGTCAAAATCACAGAGGAGATAAGCTAACGGAACGGAAAAGCAAGTCTTATACAACAAAGCTGTGTAGATCATAACAGGACAGTGAACTCTAACTGGGTTTTCATTGTTGATATTTGGTTGAAAAAGGGAGAAACTTGATGTGAGACCTGAGATGTTTATCATATACTTCTGATCAAAGATCTTTGTGTTCACACTTCCTCACTCTGTGACTGATTGTCTGGATTAAAAACTCGGACAGATTAGTTTATACCTGACCATTCTTGAGGTCTAAGGAAGTCACAAACCTGCGCACACACATTGTATTTTGCTGCATTGTTCTATTTTAAGACTATGGGAGAAAGAAGGCTTCAGTCAGGTCAAAGTGTGTGAGATAGAGTAAAAGCTTACAAACAGTACTGGTAACACACACAGTCCTTTTAGGTAACTTTATTTGATCTCACTGTTCAGCTCTATGGCTTCTCCTCTTCAGTAGTTAAGAAAAAAGGCTTGTTTCCATATTAAATAGATTTTATTGAAACCGAGGAACAGATAAAAGGCTACGTTTCGGGCGCTGCAGTGTAGTAAGCATTAATCTTCAAAAGCAATGTTTCCAAGTTGTCAAGACAATCACCAGCCATCTTTTATTCTGGGAATCTTGTTCTTGTCAACACAGTGAGCTGTTTAATTCCTGAACTCTGGCTCAAGGTTGACAGAACAAAAATTAAAGTGGAACATAAGATAAAATATGTTGTGTTTTGGCAATAAAATTAAGATTCATTGTACGGTTTAAGGCTTTTCCCCATTTACAAGTAACATCTATCAAGCTTTGTTATGAAGAATTATGAGGAAAAAAATTACTTGACGTTGTAATAATTTTCAAACACAGATAACTTGTAAATAAATGAGTTTTTACATGACTCATCACTCAATGACTCACCAGAGCTTTTGTGTTAACTTAAAAACATTTGTCTATATCTGACTGGACCTGACCAGACTGTGTTAGGTCACTGACCTGTGCAGAATAATAAATATGAAACATCAGTTTCCTGCTTGGTTCTTTTTAAGGCACTCTGATGCAGTTTCCTGAACAACAGAAATGGATCAAAAGCATAAAAACAAACCATTCAAAAGATACGTTCAAAAAACATGTAATACTGAGACAAAAACTGACAAGTTTAACATACAGCATCCTTCAGTCTTTATTGATCAGTCAGGACCTGTGCAAGGCCTACAGTAAATACATGAATACTTTGGCATGGAAGTCTGACTGGCATCAAGTTAACAAACACCTGCAGTTAGGTGAGCACAAACTATGCAGGTTACAGTATATAAAGCAACACCAACACTCACACAGACTTCACAACAGCTGATTTTCTTCAACAATGTGAGATAGATTTATAGAGCTGAGTTCATGTGTCTGATCAAACACTGATTTGGAGAGAAGTCTGGAGGCCTGAGAGAGAGCAGCCGACAGCAGGCTGAGTGGAGAGACTGAGGGGAGGGCTTTGGTGCTGAGACAAAAACTGCTGTGAACAAATGTTCTTCTGGGAAATAAATACAATTTGGCATTTAATTAAGAGGAGTTTAGAGAGGAGGATCATTAAAGCAGGCACCTCATATTAATAAAGCAATAAAAAATAAATCGTTGCACCAAAAATACATGCTAGGCAGAGAAAAAACTCAATATGACCATGACCTTCAAGTATGGCTTGGTTTATCTAGGCTGTGATTTTAAAATGTGGCATTTTATACCATTAGACCAGAACAAAGGTAACATTAGAGCTCAGATTAAAAACTCATTTGAGCAGCTTTGTGATCAAACACTTGTCCTATACTTGAGAGTTTTTAACAGAAAATCTCATTCTGCTTTGTTCAGACTCTTTGCTGTATCTGCTTTTAGGAGCCATTTCCATAGAAGATGTTTTAAAAAGTTTTCAGACAGAAAGGATAAAAATGTAGCAGTCAGACTTCAGTCATGCTAATCACCACCTTTTCTGAGTTTGGGACATGAACAGGCTGATGTCAGGTATCCTGACTCTGGGTTTAGGGGCTTATGTTTTTATTAATCTCAGATGAGGTGACCCTGAGTAACCGTGTGCTTTATTATATTTCTCAAAAAATGAACTTCAGTAGTATGTTGAAAATCACTGAACTAATGGAGTTAAATTTACTTGCTTATGGTAGTAAAACAAACAAACAAACATAAAAAAACCCAATATCATGTCAGCGAATTCTTCAAATCTGCTTTGGTAATCAGCCGCGTGGACATTTCAATGGGATCCACTGATCATATCACCACTTATAAATCATCTAACCACCACATTTCTGCTGTAATTCATCAAAAAGAAGCCAAGTTACATCCACAACTTTTGAATCATTGATACATACAGAAAAAAGGGATTGTTTTAGAAGCTTTAACCATGAGCACATCTGTATGTTTGAGATAACAGACTCTTTTGAACCAAATATCTGCTCTGGAGATAAACTCTACTCCAGATCTAGAAAAGAAAAATCTCCTGTTCTTTGTAACCATCGACAATCAAATCACAATGATGCCATCTATGAATCAAGCGATTCGATACGCTGCTGTCTGCTGTGATGCAGGAACCAGTCATGCAAGCAGTTCAGCTCATACGATAGACTGAAAGATTAGTATAGATATGATTTTTGTAACTCATAAACCCTCTGAGACTCAACACCTTCTTTTATTACCTTCACAACAACAAGGAAACACTTGTTCGATCGAACCGATCAATATGATCGCTTCATCACTGACCTTTCTTTTACCTTCATTTACTTTCTGTCTAACACAACAGTAACAGTAAGATCCAGCCTAAAGGCAGAACATCAACAGATGAAGATAGTAAAGACTCCATGAGCTGACCGTCACGTCTAATCCACGCAGCCTGGTCACATCTCTGTCGTATCATCAGAATATTCTGACTATTATTGCTGATTTTCCTCAGGGACAGAACTTGTTCTTCACAAGTTATTTGCATACTAACTGTGTTGTTAAACTTCACTGGTCTCAGTCTTTATTTTCTGCATTTGATAACACTTTTAGCTGCAGCCAAAAGTCTGTCATTTCCACAGACTGCGCAGAAGAAAAGGCCATGCAGGAAAGCTTTCTGTTGTGTAGTTAATACTAGCTGGAGTGAATATACTAAATAAATATAGGCATTTATACACAGAAAAATTGATTTTGTCACTGATATTTGCTGCTTGGGTAACATATGCAAGGAAATGTAACAGCCAAATCCTTTGACACTTGTTGAAAAATACAGAGGAAGCTACTTCATACTTGTTTATAGAACCCAGACTTCAGGCCTCATACTGATAGCAGCGCACTCAACCACATACCCTGTGATGATTGCCATGTTGCTCTGATATAAAGATTTACTAAGATGTGGTCCAGGACGGCTGAGTTATGCCTTGTCTGGTGTGCACCCTGTTTATCACAGACCCTGGAAGATATAAACATCTATAATAACTTTGAGTATGATGCAGATACATTCAGATGTGTAAGCAGAAGGACACTTGTAGAGGTATTCTTGGCACAAGCTCAACAAAAGTCCCACATCTTCATTCTGCAGCCTGCAGCCAGTCTATTCCAAGGGCAGTCTGTTTAAGGTGCTGGTTTGATTCCCAACACCAAGTGAACCATCCAAGAAAAATACAAAAGCCTGCAGCTAAGACAAGCTGAACATTGCAACACAATGCAGAGACCACTTTCTTGAAATACGATAAAATAGAACGCTGAGGCAGTGCGTCCTTGTCGTTAAGTCTCATACACTTGACCAAGAAGAAAACCAGTTACTGTTTGACAGCAGTGCGACCAACACAGCCTTAAGTTTTCCCTCTTTAGGTGCTGGAGCAGGTGGAGCTGAGCACAGTGCTGCTTTCTGGGGTGTTCAATCTGACTGCAGATCACCAGCATCAGCACCCTGCACCACAGATCCCATTGGTCAAGTCCTGGATTACCCCAGCTTTCACCAGCTTTATCAGGAACTCCTTTTCTCGTGCTATGTTGTGAGTCCAAGACTGCAAGAGAGAAAGAAAGATCATCATTAAGCCATGATGAATGTTCAGTCAAGATACTTGAAAATTAAGGATTGTGTAGGATTGTTGTCAGTTATGAGTGATGATGATTTAAGGCAGCATTTGATCACACATGAGAATGGAGACAAATCATTCAAGGTAGAGTCTGCAAGAATTTTTGTAACTGTTTGTAAACACAACACCCAAACCTGCTCCTCCTCTGGGGCTCAGTGCCAGCGGTAGCGTATGCACATTACCCCCGACCGTAGCTACGTGAACACACTCACCAACCCAGCGAGCACCTGGGCATCTATTTCCACATAGGGGAGACTCAAGAGCCGCACACCTGACTTCCTGCAGGTAAATGTGGTATCCTGCAAATATTGTATTCAAGAAAATTCTGCAGACCCTACTTTTAACAAACTCTAAACTTTGGACTGACCATTGCTGTCCCCAAAAACAGTGTTCAGGAACTTTCTACTTATGGATATGAGAGGCCATAACATGATGTATCCATCTTGTAAACAGGTGATTATGTTCATCAGTTGAAAGCTGTACTGTCCAAGAAAGATCAGAGTCTTTAACATTTTGTATGCCACCGAAGGATAAGTTTAAGAATTGTGTGAGAAATCCAATGAACCGGGTCTGTAGTTACCTCTTTAATGGCTGACATCCTGATCTTCTCATAGTAGTGTAGAGGGGCGCTGGGGGTGCTCATGTTGTAGCCAAATCCAGCAACAGCTACTTCATCACAGTTATGAAGAGCCATCGTTATGGCAACCGCCCCCAGGGTTGGGATGTTCTGCAAACAGAGAGAAAACAGAGAGCAATCAGAGAGTTTGAAACAGGTAAACCAACTGTGACTTGTCTCCTGCACCATATCTGCATAGGGGATACATATGGGAGCTTCAAGGCTGCGAGCCAAAATCTACTTTCTCATCTAAGTTTGCTCTTCTGCTTCTGAATAAAGGAACAAACTCACAAAAGTAGTAGAAAAAGAAGTGGCAAAAGTCTGTCTCTGTTAAAGATCCATCTGCTAGCATTTGTTCTGTGCTCAAAGAGGCTTTAGCTATGCAAACAGACACACAGCACAGTCAGCTGCCAGCGCTCCTGATCATTTCCTCGCCACTGTGAGGAAATGATCAGACCGCTAGAGAAAACAACAACAGGTCTCTCACCCCTCTGCCCATCTGTCCGTTGTTGTGAGGGAGGCCGATCAGCTTGAAAGAGGCCTCCTGGATGAAGAAGGGGTTTAGGATGCGCATGTCGCTGGGCTCCCTCGGGACACTTTTAGCCACTGACTTCCAGAAACCATCCGTGCTGCGCTAAGAGACAAAGGGTGACACAGCAAAACACTGGTGTTAGAGGGACATTCATTCTGAGAAAAGTGTGAACATAATCAGGTTTATAAATAGACACAGATACAAAAGAATGAATTCTTTATGTGTATACATAATTAGCATTGCATAATACAATCTCACAACAATGTTCACGCCACTGGTTACAAATATGGATGGAAAATCAGTTGAAATAAGGATTGAGCCTGCATGATGAACAATCAGCTGCTGAGCACAAAGTAAGTTTGACAGTTTTCTCTGGACTTTGTGAATACCAGAAGGAAGATGCAAAGATAGCATATTATGATTCACAGCAATCAGGGGCATAATGATGTTGCATTTTGTGTATCTGGTGTCTCACATCCACAGCAAGAGATAGCACCATTCTATGAAATATGTAATATAAATATTACATGAAAATATCCTTACAAACAAAACAGTGTCATAGGATGCAAACTAGGAAGACATGGAAAATTTTATGACGCTTCAGCAGCCCAGAAAAAGCAATACCCTGAGCAGAGGCTTGACGGGGGTGGGGTGGGGGTTGGGAGGGTCGGGGTGAACACCATTAAAAACACTGATGAAAAACAAGCCGAGCAAACAATGCCCATCAGAGAAGGAAGCCTCTGTATCAGTGAACCTGGGACCATTAGACTAATTATGAGCCGTCTGTCCGCAGACTTTACGGCTCTTTATGAACAGTTACTGGGAAACCTGCCTCTGAGTTTGCTCAGGTGTGTTGGAGTGAGGGACAGGAAGAAACCCAACAGCAATGACATGAGCTATTAGCATGCTAGCATAGCACTGTTACCCTGTTAGACAGGATTAGCAGTTGATCTGTTATGAGGAGCTACCCGTCTGTCCAAGACCATTTTACTCTTCTTTCAGAGATGGATTTCAAACACCTCTGATCTGCTGGCAGCCTTCAGAGGAAACAACAGTGCTTGGGGAATCCATGAGCACAAAGAAGAAAGGAATGAATGGCGGACAACTCAGATTTCAGAACACAGATTTCATTAATAACAGTTTTAGTGAATATGTTTACAGACAAATAGATCGCCCACAAGCAGCTGTCATTCAGTTACTTCTTGAAGAAGTCTGTCTAAAGCTTTACTAATGGTTTCAGATTGCACAGTCATAAAATCTTCAAGGAAATCAATCCAATGATTTTTGAGGTATATGATTTCAAACCAACATTTTAACTGATAGAACTTTCCGGATAGATCAACATTGTATATCTTTTCGATGTGGCCACAGATGATTACTCATGTTGAATACAGACGGTTTCTCTGTTACAGGCCGTTGGTCTGTGGTCAGTTCACCCAACATGATCATCTGTTGTTGCTCTGTATGAACTGGTTCAAAGTCTCTTCAGATTTAGAAAAGACATAAAGACAAAGAAGTAAAAACAGTCACAGTGTCTCTGCCTCCACCTGTTAGTGGAGATGAAATGTGATCCAGGACAGGGACCACCCTGGTGACCGCCACATGAGGACCTGGTTAGCGGCGGAAGCTTCACAAACCACTTAGGTTACTGAGAGGACTTTAAGGGACCTCTTATCTTTTTACCTCTTTTTTCTCTTATTGGGAAATACGTATTGAAAGAGCTGAATGATTAGTATTTCACTTAATTCGTCTTTACAAAAGTATTATGTCTCACATCACAGCTTGTGACGATGATGCATCCTTTTTAAATACCTTCAAGTATTTACAAGTATCAGGTCACTCAAATATGGTCATTTAACAGCACATAGACATGAATGCACTTGAAAAAAATCTTACACAGTGCCAGGTATAACTCCTACTTTCACAAGCTGTAATTTGTGATGTTTAAAGGAACACATTGAATTTACTCTGACTTCACTTGTATGATGAGTCAGACAAATCAAACCAGTTCACTAAAATTCATTAAAAAACAAATAACACAATTTATCAAAAATAAATTCTCCTCTATATCATTTCAAAGGCCAAGGCCAAGCTCAAGTCATATTTTCTTTTTTGTAGATGATTTGTGCAAAACTGTCACTGTAAACAAAAACAAAAGTTTTTGTGTCAACAGGGCACCAAACCCTGTTATGACAAGCAAAGAATTGATCACAGGAGCACAGAAATCCCAATTCAACCACAGAAAAAGCTGTTACTTGCCCCTTTATTGTCCTTTTGAATCTGTCTGCAGGGTTTATTAGCTTTGGTCCTTACATCTCTACTATCCAGGATGACCGAGAACAGGAAAACTAATAAAGTGCTTTGAAAACATAAAGCTGTGGACTGTTGGCTACAGGACACTCGCCTGTGTTTCTTTTGATTTAGCGTTGAGTTACTGTGTGACAACCTTCGAGAATGCTGCTGTGTCCTTGAGATAAAGATACCACTTGAAACAGTACCTGCAGTGTGCTATGCAAAGCTTCAAGAATAGATAGTTCACTCACACATTACAAATTAACACCACAATAAAAGACATTAGCATCCTCATCCACATAAAGTCAAGAAGCAGCTTGTTAATAGGAGCTCTTGAATGTATTTTAAACCTTTACATGCTTTGGGTTGTAAATATTGTTGACAGCACAAGAGTTTTGAAATTGACAAAGCAGCTCACTGTCACTTATCGAGCTCCAATTTCTAAACTTGGAAGTAAATGTGTCAAATGTAACAGCGCCATGTTTGAGCCCCTGGTGGGCTCGGCTTTGCATTTGTTTTCTTTTTCAGTGTCGCAAGAAACATTCACAGTCTTTCGACAACAACTTGCAGCATGTAGGATTCAGATAAGAACATCCATGTGCCTGCAGTGAAGACTGTACATCATTTTTTAAATGCACAAATTATGTCCAATGTGTTTCGAACATGTAAAATAAAAGATATGAACAGAAAGGAGGAGTTTACAGACGTTGACAATTTTCAGCTGCCTTACCAGCCTCTGGTTGAAGACCATGTGTCGGAGCCACTTGAAGTCCAGAGCTTTAAAGGCAGAAAGGACAAACAGGGACTGAGACTCGTAGTGATCCGTCTTCTGGATGGCCCCCTCTGGATAGGTGATTCTCATGGTGGTCTTTGAGCCAACATCCTTCTCAAAGCCTTTAACAGGAGCTTCATTCAACCTGAAACAAACCCATGAAATAATCATTCATTGAAAACACATGATTCAAACAAACAATAAAGAGAAGTAAACTTTTCACATCATTAACTCTTAACATCCTTAACAGTATGTTTCGAGTGATGACTTGACCAGATGTAAAAAGACTTCAGTGAGCTTCATTTTGGATGATAGAGAAAGACAGAGAGTGGTTCCCAAATTTTTATTCTCCAAAATGGTGTTCCCTTTTAAGCATTGCAGCTCTGCCAAGCTCCTGTGCATCTTAAGCATCAGCACCAAACCAAAGAGTGTGTTGACAAAAAGTAACAAACTTAATGTCATATTATCATCATGAGATAAAGTTTGTGTTCAGGAGAAAAATCCACTGACGAACACAGTGTGTGTTTTTGTATGTGACTGTGTATGGATAAGTATCCATCGTGTTTATTTATGTACAGTGTTGTGTGTGAACGAGAGAAAATATTTTTCAAATTTCCTGAGCGGTGAATTGAACTGCATAGTTCATAACTAAAGTGGGCAACGTGAGCACGGTCTCTCTGGGGCAGTAAACAATCCGAGAGGGGCTGAGAACTGTGTTTTATACTAACAGAAGTCAGGTCTAATGTGGTACCTGCACACAACATGGCTAATCCTGCTGACAGTTCACACAACACGGTTAGCAGCAGCAGTGCATATGAGACCAATGGTGGCTTTGAACATTTGACACCAAAAAACTGGTTTTTGAACTGAATATCTGTCTAGGGTGCTTTCATAGCACACAGGGATTCATTTGTTTTAGATATGAATGTGAACTTGTCCATCTTTTGGATCATGAGCTAAGTTCAAAATTTTGAAAAATTAACTGGTTCATTTTAATCAATGCGGGCTGAACTTAGAGCTACCTTCCTTTTTGTGTGAGCTGGCTGTATAAGCCCATCTTGCCTAAAATGATGGCCATGAAGGCCCCGCCCACCTGTGAGATCACATACCTGACCACCACATCAAACTCATCAACTCTCTGTCCCAGGGATTTGTTGGCAAGGATCCCTCCGTTTCCAACAATGATACATGTCTTACAATTCATGCTGAAACACAGAGAGGGTGAATAATTACGATGTTTGATTTGAATTCTCATGTCAAGTATTTTTACATTTTAATATCTGAGTGAGTGTTCCTTTTTCTTCCTCATTGAACAGCATGCTACAAAACATTTGAACTCTACGAGGAGAAATTACAACATAAATACAGTAAAAGTAAAGGCAAAAAACAGAGAGGAAAATCAATCCCATTTGTGTCACCTGGTGTCACCTTAGGTAATGGACCAAAAACTTGGATTTGGAGGACAACAGGTCATAAAATGGGTCTATAAGATCAGTACATAAAGAATAATCAACACCAAAAAGGTAGTGCTTTTTAATGTACATCAATGTATATTTGTTTCTCATTACAGTAACTTATTTTTCAACGTTCTCAAAAGTTTTCTGCAAAATTACAGTAAAATTTTACAAGTACTAACAGTAAAAATGAAGAAGGGAAAAATCACATGAGAAAATGTGTTTTTCCTGGAGAAAATGGTTTAGTTGAAAATGTGTTTGTCAGCTCAGAACATGTGTCATATGGTGCACATGGTGTGTTTAACTTGAGATGGAAAAACAAACATTTTCCTGATTGCCTTGACTGGCTGATGAAGACAGGGTCAGAGCATTTTGTTGTTGAAGAATAATCAAGTCCATATAAAGACAAAATCTTGAACCAAGAGTTGAAATACACACCCCAGTGTGTAAATATCTCCCTTAAGACTACAGATGAAATTTGAATCATGTGCATTTCCCTAATTAAATAAACTGAAAGTCATGATTCCCACTTAGAAACATGAACAAGAATGGCTTGATAGTAAAACAGTAAACTCTATTGGTTCAAACATGAGGGCAGCACACATCACTTTACACACCCAACTATGACAAACCAGTCAGAAATTTCAGCTGGTTGTAACGCCAATAAAGTTAACGGCTTGTAACAATATAGAGTAATTTCAAGGAGAAAAAAAAGCCAGAAACTCCTTCTTATAGTATTAAGCAATTTGTTTTCAACAGGTACAGTGTGAAGGATTTAGTGACTTTTAGGGTAATAGACTAGGTGGATGTAAAACGTGATATCTATAAGAGTAATTAAATAAGCTTTTTATCACCTAAATTTAAAAAATATTTATTATTATTATTATTTATTTGGATGATAAAACTTGACAAATGGAGGATGACACTTTTCGTGCATCAAAGCAGCTTCTTGTCCTCAAAGGTCACTGTCACCTTTAAATCTTTACAGACAGGAGCTGTGGGCGATGGTACAGCTAGAAATCACTAATTATTCCTATTCTTACACACTTTATCTTCAAAAAGTCAGGCAAATACACGAAAAGAAGCAGAACCAAATGGGCAAAGGGATACTGTTATAGCTGCATACACTCACTTGTCCAGTTCTTCCCCAAGGCCATAGCTCGAGGTGGCTGACAGAAGAATATCTATAATCTTCTCTGTAAGTCGGAGGGAAAGAAAGAGGGAGGAAGACAAAACAATGCATGAATGAAAGTAGCATAAAATCCTCCTGCTGACTGGGTGCTAGATTCTGGGTGGACTCACACATTCCTATAAAAATATTACATAACCAACTGTGGTTGGTGGCCTACGCTAAACTCCAGCATTTCATTTATGAGAAGAGCCAAGTGAAAAAGGAAATAAAGCCACAGCAATGCATTGTTACAGATCATGAGATGTTTCCAGCTCTGGCTCATCAGGCTTTGATCTGTGATATGTCACAGTTAGGTTTAAACATAATAAAATGGGCAGCAACTATAAAATGTTGAATGAAGCCCCTGATCTCTGTGAAAACCTGTCAAACATGCTCACTAATGCACTAACTGTGATGACAGCCTGTCTCTGCTGATCATCTGTAAGTGCTCTATCGGACCCAAGCTCAAGGTTTTCTTCGAAGGGTTCCTCACATTATGAAAAACAGACTGATGAAAAATAAGCAACTCTAGATTGCTCTTTAATCTCTGCTTTTATTGGTATCAACAATCTTTAATATCTATGATTTCACGGACAAAAATTTGATTCCATACCTTGTGATTTTACCCCAAATGGAGGTGAATAATCGCCAATCTTGGAGTATCGCTTATAATTTGGATCGAGGAACATGGGTTGCAGTTGTGTAAATCTGTTCATAAAAACAAGAAATAAAACAAGTTAGAGCATGCAAGAATAAAGACATGGGTTTCATCAATGTTTTATCTGCCCTGGACCCTTCTGGCTCTGAACAAGATGTACTGATTAATGGCAGAAGACTTAAGAGGATTTAGAGCATCATGTTTCCAGCTAATCCAGTCTGTCTGAACATACCAACACCAAAACAAATCCTAGACAAGTGTGAGGGAGAGGCCATGGCTCTACACTTCACACAGTTCTGATGTCTCAACCACTGAGCGGCTTCTCGAAAGCAGAGATGTGTGTTACTAGTTTAAATGCATTTGCATCCCTGTGAGATTGTTTCTTCGACTGAGGGGAGCAATTTACCATTATAAGTTCAACTTCTTTCACACAAAAAATTATGTGAAATAAACATTTTTTGAGATTTTCAAGAGCTCTTACTGTAAGTTTTTCAAAGTTGCTTGTTGACACGTGTCCCTCAGAGCGCGCACTTTTAGAAACAACAGCGTTATGTTCCCAACATGATGGCAGACTAAGAGACAGCTTCTTGAACAATGAATTCACTTCTTACATTGTTACCGATGCTTGGTGTAGACAGATAAATCGAGCACCAAGCTTTGCCTTTCGTTTCTCAATAAAATTTTCCCTTCGTCAACTTTGAATATCCTTAATTATCCTGTTATATATCACCACTCCAGTTTTGCAGCAGTTGAACAAGATAAATGTCATCGGCTCTGCTTACTGACCATGAAAATTTAGCCAAATATTCCCTGTTGTATTCAAACAATAGTCCACTTAAACTTGATGGTGAAATGTTTAACAGTGCTGGCATAACGCAGGAAATTTCTGCACTATATAAGACTGAAAAATGTTGTATTTTTGTGTTTAACCAAGCATCCAACCCCAAATGATGGTATGGTTTTAGGAGTTTTTACTATGTCTGAATACAGCAGCTAAAGTGCCTTTATAATATTGTCTTTGTGCTTAACCTGGAGACTGCATGTAAATCGGATGGTTACCCATGCTTTACAGGGTTATTATACAAATTTTTTTCTTTTTCAAGAACAGACATCAAATTGTAGACTTGCAAGACACAGGACTCCTATTTTCAGAGCAGATAAAGCTGCACAGGAAGTTGATAACATGAGCAGAGCCAAGCCAGCAGACGACAGGTTAGAGGTTTTACAGCCTGACATGAATGAAAAAAGGCTCATCATTGAAGAAATTCCATGGTCTTGCATTTTGTGAACCTGCCTAGTGCCACACTGAACTCCTAGTCAGTGTGAATTGACAAATGAGAGTACACAGTCAAAATGCAATGGAGCAGAGATGGACTGGACACAAATCTATTTTGAGTCCAGTGAAAGATCGAGAAATGACATACTGAATACTGAAGTGCAATTAAGTGAACTCCGTCAGGACACTGCTTGCACAAGGGAAATGTGCAAGTGGGTTTTTTTTTTTTAAATGAACAACTACATTCACACATTCACATACAAAAAGTCTATTTAAATATTAATAAATGAATAAATAAAAAGACTGAAACATTTGACGTTTGGGAGGTAAATTGCATCCTTGGCAAAACCACTCGGTAGATTTTCTTTTAAGATGTTTAAGTGAAAAAATAAATAAACCTACAGTCTTAACACAGCTTTAAGCTTACTAAATAAAACAAACCATGGGTAACACCTACGTAAACAGGAATTTTCTGTTGAATAACTAGAGCGATCCAAAAGACAATTGTTTCTTTAACCGAGTCAACCCCAAAAATTAACCACAAATTAGCTGTGATTTGGCAAAACAAAACAGCTGCTAATCAGTGGCTGTTGGAAGGCACACAACATAAGTGAAAGAAAAATGTTCCGGAAAACACTAAAACACAGCTAAGAAATCAGCTACTAATGATGCATCTTGCCTTTTGCCTCCAATTTGTACAGTAAGTGTCTTCTTGTGTGTCTTCAGGTATTTATTCAGCTTGACTTCAAATGACAGAGAGGAAGTGTACCTAACCAGCTGCCTGGTGCTGAGATTTGAGGGTTTTGGTTTTGTGAGTTTGGAGGAACGAATGAATGGAGAGACCTAATTGAATGCAAAAATATCTGAAGATCTTTAAAAATCGGACTCCTATCAATGCAAAGTTTAATCCATGTTTGGGGCGCATCGAAGGTGGTATAGTTTGGGTTTTAGAGATACAAATATTAATATTGTTGCTTTAAATGATAGAAAAAACTTGTCAAACCTATCAAAGATACCACACCTGGTAAAACAAAGGCTTTTCAGGTTGTGAGACCCCTGTATAATGATACAGGGAGAACTGCAGGAGAAACAGAGAAAAAAACTTTCAGATTCAGTAGAGCTTCCCTGCATTACATTGCTCACTATTCCTCTCTCTCTTTCTTTGCTTCAGCCACTGTTAGTTTTGAAGTACATGGTCATTAGCTTCATAGTAGCTACTTTAAGTTGCATGAGAGGAAGCAACTGAGTAAAGACGGAGGAGTTAAAGGGTCAAGGATGTCCTGGGCACTCAACACTTTTTCCTCAGGAGCAAATGCTCCTGTGTTATTTTACCAGGTTACAATCTGAACTCTGAGAACACACTTCATTAATAATGCCGTCCTGAGGCCCTGGTGTGTTCAGGGGTTGCGTGTTTCTGGTGCTAAGTAAATGGGTAGGTGAACTGGCCAAAGCTTTTCTCACGCACTGGGACAACTACAGAGCAGAGGGGGACAAAAATAGGTTTTCACAACATATGGGTCCATTCCTACCATCACATCTTTTGATTCATTTGACACACACAGTTCGAAGATAAAAAGTGGTCAAGGGGCTTTCTCAGTGCTGGGACTTCTTTGGTCCTAAATAATGCAGCAGCAGAAATGGGATCTTCCTTCTACAGTATGAACCACTCTGAGCTTAGAAAGCTCTATGAAAATAGGATTGTTTCACCAAGAATACTAGGTTCAGACAAGATGGTAGGTATGTAAGTTTCTGTCTATCCATAAATCTAGCCCATCTCTGCAAAGCTGCAAACCATTTGACTGCGTAACACGTGCTCTACATCTATGACTTCAAATTTATCAATCAAGACTGTGACTCAAATCAGAATAGTAGTCTATAAGTCTACCTGAAAAACCAAAAAACCAAAAGCAAAAGTCAAGTTGTCTTACTTTGGATAAATGGCCATCATCTTTGCAGCTGCATATCCAGGTTTACAGGCTCCATCACTGAGGTTACCGTATTTGTACACGAGCTCCAAAGGCCTGTAGACAAGGGGGAATGTTTACAAATACATTACTCATTTATACACATATCCACAGTGGACGAGAGAAACCTTCATTCAGATTACAACTTACTTGAAATGAGGTTACAAAACAAGTCAAGAAGAGTTTTTTTGAGTGTGAATTAGAAGTTGTAGTGTAGTCGGGAAAATATACTCACAGACTGCCATCCAGCCTCACAAGAAAACCTTGCTGGTCATACACTGCAAAAGAAAACAGACAAATCATTCAAGTATGAGGAGAATAAATGCTTATGTACCGACATATTTGTTTATTATTTGTTGTCTCTGGAAGTTACACAATACATATTTTGGAGTTAGGTTTTTTTTAGTGACATCAAAGCAGATTTGGTGCAATTTGTGTAGAATGCAGTGTTATTTTATTTGCTACCATAAACAAATATTTCAGCTATGAATAATAGTTAAAAAATAAAAATAGTAGAAGATTTTTATGAACAAAAATCCTGGTTTACAGGGAACTAGGGCTGGGCATTAAAACAATGAAATAAAACGAAATAGACATGATCAATAATAATTTCACTGGACTCTTGTTATAATTAAAAAAAAAAAAAACCTTAATCATTTATTTATTGTCATGTTAACCCAGGTAATAAACAAAGGAGCTTTTTTAGGAAAAATAAAAAAATAGCTCTTTTTTTTTCTTTACTTCACCTGGGATAACCCACAGACCACATTCCAAATAGTATTTAATCCACAACAATACCTTTTTTTTCTAAATGTCATGACATTAGTTTTGGCTGTGGGCCACACTTTAACCTCTTCCTTTATTTCTGTGTCCACCTAAATTTGAACATGACTATTAAAAAGTAAGATGAGATGGGTAGACTATTAATGGGTCTTCTACTGTATTTATCATTAGACACTGACAGCAAAATAGAAACCACATGTAACAACTGTTTAGTTTAACAGCAGATTACAACCAGATGATGCATCATTTTGTTCTAACTTCTTTTTCTTGAGAGTAGAAAAAAAATGTTAGAGTAGTTGCTGTTACTTAGGAAGTCAGTACTGCAGTTTTTCTATTACTATGAATGGATTTCTTCTTCTTAACAAGTGTGCGTAAAATTCAAAATGTACAACCTGGCTTACTTTCACATTGATCTACATAAATCTCAAATTGGAGAAAAAAAAACCTCCCAAAACAAATGGTTTGGTCGTAAATCGTCATACTAATAGTTGACAACAGGACTTTGCAGACCTCCAATACAGATATTTTTTAACCTGAAAGTGGAAATAATAGTGCCCATAGGTTGAATGGACCCTCAACTCAACCACTGCCATTCCTGCCCAACATTTCTACCTGCTGGAGCTGCTGGATCACCTGTATTTTTCAGTGACAGTCTGTGTTCCTCCATCTTCATCTCTGCATCAAGTCAAAAGTTCTTACACTAAGCTACTTATTTTTCAAAAAAGAACACAACGTTTTCTGCTTTAGATTTGAGAATTATATTTCTGTGTAAATTAATAACTCTTGTCACAGCAGACTGAATAATATGACCATAATCATCATTTGCTCTTACTGTGTGATTTTTTTTTTTAAATGTCAATCTTTCGCTAAATAGTTCGGCACATTTTAGTTTCAGGCTGCCAGAAATTTACAAAGTCAGAAAAAAAATTAAGTGCACCAAATAACAAGCATGTTTTTGGCTTCATGTAACGGATCGTTTTCTAATCAGTCTTAGTCTCAGCTTTTCTCCTACCAAAGTCTACTAATGCTTTTATGAACTATGAGAAAAACTTTCATCTTTATCAAGCAGTACAGACTTTCAATCCAAGAACCTTGTAATTGGAAAATTGCTGAAAAACACAAATGTGCCTAAGGTACAGAAGTAATTTTCTAGACCCCAATGTGTGTATATATGTGTCCATGTATGTAAGTGTGTTTATATATTGTTTATTTATTTATTTATTTGGGGCGAAGAGTTGCAGGCAAATGAGTTAAACAACAAATGAGATATTTGATAACCGTGGTGTAAGAAACAAAAGAAAGAAAAAAGGGATATGATGATGGTTTCAATTGACAATAGGCGAGTATGTTAAATGGGTCTGAATTAATAAAGTGATAAATACAGGGCTCACTCATTTTTTGTGAGGATACTTAGTGTCTAACAAGCCTGTTAGATGAAGGTCAGGTGAAACTTTTATTCTTTGGATTTATACCTTAAATGTACCCTGGCTGCTTTGAGAAGGAAATCTTCACTTATGATCAGTAAACTATAAAACCAACCTCCACTTTGACACGATTTTAATGAGAGAAAATGTCATGACATTCAAAAAAGATTAAGTAAACAAGCTGTAAAGAAATACAACACTATGAGCTGTGATGATAAACATCCTCAACTGTGGAGGGGAAACTTCTAAGTACTTGTATAACAGTGTGTTTCATTTCAAACAGACTGGCTCCCCCATCTGGTAATACACTACAAAGATGGCTGCTGCTGGTACAAGTTCCTCAGTGCTGTCTCAGATTTAAAGGTACAGTTGACAATTTACCAGAAAATAAAATTGCAAAAACTGAATAAAATATACGTAAGTATTTTTAAATTAGTGCTGACTTTGAATTAATTAATACCAGGATTTGTTTTAGGCTGAGCCTTTTGTTTATGTGTAAGGAGTGGGTCCTAAAGGCCTCAATCTAGCACCACTATGTTTCCACAGTCGCAGAGAACAAAGAAAAATACAACTATGAAATAGAGAGTGGCTGCTGTGGGCAAAGAAAAAAAAAGTTGAAGTCATAGGAGTATTTCTAACACAGTAACCAAGTAAATTTTGAAAAAAGTTATAAATTGGAGCAGCCTCTTTTCCACTAAGGGTCACTGTTGCTTTTGGTATTTCATGAATATGAGTATTGCTTCAATATTGCAACATTTGAATGTTAGAAGCAGAGGACAAAACCAAAGTAGGGTCAGTCGTAATGTTGATCTGTTATATATGCGGTGGTGGTGGTGAAGGCTCCACAAGTGTCTTAAGTAGTTTCTGTTTCAGTATTATAATACCAGAGTAATTTTAGATCTCAATGCAGCAGGCTGTTTTTGTCTCTCTTATTATATACTCTCTGTCTGTGCCAAAGAGTTAAAAGCAATTGTTTATATCAGACAGTTGCATGTAACTTACAGCCTTTTCTTATTACCTGTATAAATCAAACAATGTTTTATTCCATGTGTTCTCTCATAGTTCTTCTTTGCTCACACTTTGAATTTAGGACTTGTCTTTTAAAATACTCAGCTCTGCCCAGTGATCTTGAGCTCTACATATATGCCTGGTTGTAATCTACAACTTCAAATGAGATTTTCAGGATTAAAATAGGTCATTTCTAGATACTATTTATCAGCTTCCTGAGCGGGGCCAAGCAGGGCTGAGTTGATTCACGGCATGCTAGAGTCTCTATGACAACCCCACACTGACACTCAAAGTTCACCACTGTGGAGGGACTTATATGTTTTTCTTTGTCTTTTCTTTTTATTCTGCCCTCCCTAGCTATCTACCAAGTTGAGCACCTACGGGTGAGACAGAGTAGTGACTGCAGACAGAGGAGTGAAAATCAGAAAGGAAATATTTTCTAAGATATTGTCGGTGTGCTGTTACTGTGATAAACTTACAGACATGTTTTCCTTTGCCATATGCTACCTACTTACACATTCTTGGCTCTGCATGACTGGAAACTCCTGCACCGTTGTGAGTATACAATTTAAACATTTGTTTTAGAAATGAGGCCCATGCTCATGAGATGAATTACTGAGAGACTGGCTGCTGTCACTATAAGTGAGGCGCACACACCGGTCAATAAAATGAGTACTGTGAAGTTCAGCTGTGTATTGTTACTCAGATAATGTGACATATCAGAGGAACACTCACATGATTTGTGGCTCCATCCTCGTAAGCTGATCCGCCCTGAAGAGTAATAGAGGAATCCCAAAGCCAGCATGGAGCACAGGCCCAGGAGGAAGTTGCGACTGGGTTTCATTCTCATCTCCAGCAGATGTACATTGCACTTTCCAGACAGGAGCCTGTTAAAGTAGATGATCAATGCATTAGACATGAACAATAGTTGTAATGTTGGTACTCAACATCATCTCTCACAGAGGCTGCATTTCTTTTACTCTGCATCATTTCACTCAATTCAATGGCAGTTTTCTTAAGGATAACACTAGTTTAGCATAGTAGGTGGGATGGGGACTTGTCATGTATAGATTCACCACATTATGCTTTAAGAAGAGGTCTGGTATGTCTAATACTGGTTAGC
Source organism: Thalassoma bifasciatum (assembly GCA_008086565.1). Lineage (NCBI taxonomy): Eukaryota > Metazoa > Chordata > Actinopteri > Labriformes > Labridae > Thalassoma > Thalassoma bifasciatum. The sequence goes on along the minus strand of RPOG01000661.1, from coordinate 52,270 downwards.
TGTAGTACAGAAGTTCAATCATAGCAATGTTATCATTAACTCTTTTTTTGTGGTAGTCTGAAAACAATGCAGCTAGTACTGTAACTGCTCAGTGTGTCACAGTTCACTTGATTTTACATAAGTGGGGCTAGGCATTTAATTGCAAATTGGATTAAATCTATTTTCATTGATATAATGTAATATTTTAGTTTTCTATGACACTGAAATTTGGGTTTTTATGATCTGCAGGCCTTAATCATCCACATTTCAAGAAATAAAGGTTTAAAATAGTTCACTCAATGTAAAATGGGTCTGTATAATATCTGCATAAGCAAACAGAGTTTCTTTTGTGGGTTAATTTATTTATTACAAAAATCCTACTTTTTCCCATATATTTATGTTTTTCTAATTCAAAACAAGAATAATGAAAAAATACCATCCCTCCTCAAATAAAGCAATTGATATCAACAAATGGAACGGGGAAAAATAAAGACACAATAAATCACAACTGCAATATAGGGAAAAATAATTGCAACAAGATTATTTTGGCAAATAGTTTTGCCCTCTACATAAGTGGTGTTAGATAATTAAGATGATGCTTTTGTAGAGCTCTGTAAAAACAGGTGGCATACTTTTTTTCCTTATTCACACAAGAGAATATTCAGCATGCAAAACCATACGGAATCAATCAGTGTTGTCCTCTGACATATTTATTGGTCACTGATATAACAGTGAACCCTGCTGCTGACACAGTCTGAATGTCAGAACAAAGTACAAAGTACAAACAATACAGAGGTTGGACAAAAATTTCATAACTACACCTCCACTGGTAAAGCTTCAACAGCCTCCCTCAGTGACATAAGGTCACAGAGGTGTTGACTCCTGAGCGATGTCTGAAATGCAGTGAAAAGCTCTGAAACTAGGTTTCACAGTCACTTTTCCTGCAAACAGCTCTATAGCAGCTCCTCATGTGTGTGTTGATCTTGAAAAAGCTCAGCGCAAGTTAAACATCGACCTGTCATGACTGAGTGAACATTTCGACGGATGGTTCATTGAAAAACTAACGGAAAGTTGTAACGGGCAGGAGTGTCGGGTCAGTGGACGCTTGTTTAATCACTGACGTTAGGGACGTTAATTTCATTTCCACTCAGCTCAAGTACAGCATTGTTCAGTGACGGGGCTCCAGTTATAATCTACCAAAGTGTAAGTAAAATCTCCTGAGCCGTAGGGACGTTTTTGTTTTATCTTTTCACAGCTAGCAGCTAGCTAGTTCTCCATGTTTGGCTGTCACCTATAATAATGATAGCAGACACTAGCGACGGAAACGAGCTCCGCTGTTTATGCAAGTGAAGGCGATAAGAATCACACTGTCTACGAACACACCCGTGAGTCTTGATGTGACATGACATGACAGCGGGAACACCCGAAGGACGGGCTAATTGTGGATGAACCAGAGGCTAATAAGCACGGCTAGGTTGCTACATTGGCCCAGGAGCCGTTGACTGTCTCTTACCAGACGGACCGGACCGTTAACGTTAACGTTCAGGTTGACCTCAGATACGTTGGTGTCCCGAGTCACCGCGTTGGCCACCAGCGGTCGGGTCTGCATAGTTCAACTTCATTTTCTGTGAAACCACCTCAGAAGTCTTAAGTTGCTCTGAATTTAATGAACCCACATGAGGGGCAGAGAGAGCCTGCGTCCCCCTCCCCTCCTTACAAACTCCAGGCAGGCTTCCGAGTCGCTCCTGTCCACCAGCTACTGCACGCACACTTCGCGGGAGCGCGCACAGCTCAAGAAGTCGCCACCTGAATTTATTCTACGCCATTTAGCTGGATGTTTATTGTTGATAAAATGTGTTATAATACAAAGAAAGGCATGATTTCATTGAGGTGCTGGATAAATAACTTATAGAATATCGTTTTTGGAAATGTGTTGTTTCGAAGAAAAGAGAAAGCAAAGGAAGAAATTAAAGGGACTGTGAAGAGTTTTTAAGTGATCTTGAAAAGTTTCTCAAGATCAATGACTCCCAACCTGTGGGCCGGGGCCCCAAGGTGGGCCGCGAAGGTATTGCAAGTGGGTCGTCAAATCATTTCCAAAATATTATGATTGGGGGGGCATATGAAACTAAAAATATACAGGATAGTGTATTGAATGTTAAAACTTGGTCACATTTTCGAAGGATATTAAAAATAGTCAAATATTTATATATAAAAAGTGGTCTGAGAAGGCGTTACGTGGCTCCCGTATTTATGGAGGTGGGCCGCACAAAGATTTGAGACTCAAAATTGGGCCCTGAACTAGAAAAGGTTAGGCACCATTGCTCTATATAATGCCTGATCATAATCCCCTATTCACAATGAGTTTATCAGTGCTAAAACAAATTACCGCTAAAATTCTAACTTCTAGCTTCCCGATCGGGACTGGATGGGCCAGATTGGGCCTCTGAAGTCACATTGGCTGACAAAGTTTAGCATTGAGAAAAAAGAGCTGTTTTTTTTCTATGCTGAGAACAATTTCATGGATGTATTAAGGAATAAAAATGGACACTGGAGCTCGATTTTTTGACAAAAAAGAGACTGAAAAGCAGAAGAAAGCTTAACGGGAGAGTGATCGAGCACAAGCTAAAACATGGAGCACCAGACTGCTTAATGCTAAATGTAGCCAGCTACTAAAGTACAGTGCAAACTCACAAAGTTTGCTTATTGATCAAAGTAAAATTACTCACTCATTCAGTCAGTCAGCCAGTCCCTCATTTACGGTAAAAAGCCTCCAAAATTTTGTTGGAGGATTGGGATGAAATTGAAAGTGTAGGCCTACATAACCTAATTTTGAGAACGTCCTGGAATTGTGGGAACACAAGGCTGTATGACCATTGGACTGAAGGATAGCTTTTCTCAAGTCCAGGGTAAGATGTGTAACATCATTTAATGACAAAGAAGGGGTCCAAATACACAGGGTATGAAGCTCAGGTGAAACTAGCACAACAGGTAAAACATAATGGAATCGGTGTTCCCAAAGAGGGTAGAGCCCACAAAGACAGGATTTAAAGGCTACTTGGGACTAAAACTATAAGATGGAGCAAGATACACTGGATAATAAATTCAGGATAATTACGATGACATCATTAGAGTAACAAGGAGCCAAAGTTAATAACTTTATTACCTCTCACATCTCAAAGAGCTCCAGGACAAAGGGATCACACTTAAAGTAGCACAAAGAGTTAATGCGTAGTTAAACGCACCGTAGCATGCACCTTGTATGGGTGTGGCACGCGTGTAACTCCAGTCACTCCTTCGTTGTCAAGCTTCACTCCATCGGGAACAGAGAAAGTAAACTTCTGTAGTAAACCAACTAAAAACAGAAACAGCTCCATCCTGGCAAGACTTTCTCCAAGACACACACGTTTCCCTAAAACAACAAAAACACCAACATTCATAGTGGTTAGAAAAAAACTTTAATTCTATTTTGGATTGAAACCAAATTCAGGAAAAAGAGTTTTACCTGCAGAGAAAGGCAGAAAAGCTTCTCTCTTCACAAATTTCCCCTCAGAGTTGAGAAAGTGTCCAGGGTTGAAGGTGTCTGGAGTCTCCCACTCATTCTTGTCAAACAGTACAGTGGTCAGGACTGGCATCAGAGCTGTACCCTGAAACAAGATCAGCTGGTTGACATCATGGAATACTTCACAAGACATCTTTTACAATTTGGAGCTTTATCACTCAAAATGTGAAATGACCAAATGCACCTTTGGGATGAAGTAACCACCCAGTGTTGTGTCCTTAGCAGCCATTCTGAGCCCATTAAGAGGCACAATGTTTCCAAATCTCTGGATCTCGTGGATGACAGCATCAGTGTAGGGCAGGTTTGGTCTGTCAGCCATAGTGGGCAGACGGCTCTGTCCAATCACTGTGTCTATCTCTGCGTGGACTTTGGCTTTAAACAAGCAAATAGAAGAAAATGAAACCTTTGGTGGTTGTAGGAGCCAAGATTTCATTTAGGGACAGAAATAAAACTGCCAAAAAAAATCTTGCACATCATTTGTTGGTGGACCCCACACATTGGAAAAGCTGACGAAACCTAACTTTTATTTGGCCCAAGTGTGGTCTTGGAGTTGAGGCAAGCTTCTTCTGCCCTCACCAACAACTACAAACTACCACCTGTCAATCAAGTCAGAGCCAAGCCTCTGATTCAAACAAGTAACCCTTACATCCTAAAAAGTTATAAAAAGAACTTACTAATAACAATAATAATATAAATTTTATTTCATAGCGCCTTTCAAGACACCCAAGGTCGCTTAACAGAGGGTAAAAACAAATAATAAATAGAGTTTAAAAAAACCTGTGAGTTGCAAAAGTAATAGTTTGCAAAATTAATTACATCATGGTAATGTTAAAAAAATGTCTATATGCTCATCCTACAGTTGATCCCACAGCTTATCAAAGTGTAACTATATTCCAGTTGTGTATGAGTTCACCACCTGAGGTCTTGTTTTCTTACTGTGTTTTAGTTGAGGAAAAGCATCTGCATTTCACTTACCCTGAATATCTGGGTTTTCTATGAGAAAAACCAAAGCCCAGAGCAAAGTGGTTGAGGTTGTTTCTGTCCCAGCCAGGAACAAATCCAAAGAACATGCAGCCAGGTTAGTTTCAGTGAAGCCCACATTGTTCTCTTTTGGCTGTTGGAGATGAAACATGAAGATAAAACAAGAGTCTTATTGACCACCTACCTCTTCTTTCCGTGTCTAGCGAGTGTTTTATGTCACACACGGTGGTTGTAAAAGGTAAAGTTACTCTTTCCATAGTTACATTAGGGCCCCTAACAACGCCAGGTCCAGGTAGAACACGGAAACATGGAGGACTAGTTCCTTAAGAACCTCCGACTATATCACCGACTTGTAAAACAACACTGGACCAGGCATATGCTTCATCAGTGCAGGGAATGACATATAAAGCTACAAAAAAAAAAAAAAAAAAGACAAAGATTGGGAATCATTAGCATTGTCTCAAACATGTCACCAATTTAACCGTGATAACTTCCATCTGCCAGACAAGCAGTACTCACTGTCAAAATGAAAATAATATCTATATAATATTTGCTCACCCAGCTCCATATAGAGCCTTCCAGCATCAAACTCTCGGACAGATATTTCAACATGAGCTGGAAGTTGTGGTCACTGTACTCAAACCGCTTCCCCATCACCAGTTGGCAAATGATGTTGGACACAGCATTGTTGAAAACATTTGCTGGATTGAAAGTTTCACCTGTAGGAAAGGAGTCCGTGGTTAGACCATGCTGCACTGCTGAAAAGCAAATACTGCTTGTGATAAGTAGTATTAAATGCATCTCTATATCACCTTTTTCCTTCTCTATCTCTTCCTGCAGGTGTCTGATCTCCTCACAGATGCACTGTTCCATTTTATTTTTGCCCAGACCAAAGGTACGTAAGGTAGACAAGGCAAAGCGCCGCTGACTCCTCCATATTTCTCCATTGCTCATGAACAGACCACCTAGACAGATGCATTTTGGTAAAACAGGGTTTCTGAACCAGTGAGACTTGTCTTTTGGATACAGTGAATCAGAAGCATGAGAGTTTAACAAACCTGAGGTTCCAGAGCAAAGGCGATCTTGTACTGCATCACTGGGTCTGTCCACAAAGTTCTCAGCCTGTGTCACGATGGCTTCTTTCGCCGCCTTATTCCCAGATAGTACAACCATCTTCTCCCCACCAAGACGGACACTGAACACATTCCCATAAGTCTCAGCCAGCTGTGGACAAGGATTTTACTGAAGAGAGCAGATTCATGAAAGTAAAGCTACATCACACATTTTAATGGTCATTTTAGCAGCAAAAACATGTTCCGTGCTTGGCGTCCAGCCCCTGGCCTCATCACTCCCTGCAGATAAGTTTACATAGAGACAATAAGGAGGAATGAGCACAACATATTGAACACAACACCCTAGAGCCTGCAGGTGGATGTGGGATGGCANCTGGCAAATGATGTTGGACACAGCATTGTTGAAAACATTTGCTGGATTGAAAGTTTCACCTGCAGGAAAGGAGTCCATGGTTAGACCATGCTGCACTGCTGAAGACCAAATACTGCTTGTGATAAGTAGTATTAAATGCATCTCTATATCACCTTTTTCCTTCTCTATCTCTTCCTGCAGGTGTCTGATCTCCTCACAGATGCACTGTTCCATTTTATTTTTGCCCAGACCAAAGGTACGTAAGGTAGACAAGGCAAAGCGCCGCTGACTCCTCCATATTTCTCCATTGCTCATGAACAGACCACCTAGACAGATGCATTTTGGTAAAACAGGGTTTCTGAACCAGTGAGACTTGTCTTTTGGATACAGTGAATCAGAAGCATGAGAGTTTAACAAACCTGAGGTTCCAGAGCAAAGGCGATCTTGTACTGCATCACTTGGTCTGTCCACAAAGTTCTCAGCCTGTGTCACGATGGCTTCTTTCACCGCCTTATTCCCAGATAGTACAACCATCTTCTCCCCACCAAGACGGACACTGAACACATTCCCATAAGTCTCAGCCAGCTGTGGACAAGGATTTTACTGAAGAGAGCAGATTCATGAAAGTAAAGCTACATCACACATTTTAATGGTCATTTTAGCAGCAAAAACATGTTCCGTGCTTGGCGTCCAGCCCCTGGCCTCATCACTCCCTGCAGATAAGTTTACATAGAGACAATAAGGAGGAATGAGCACAACATATTGAACACAACACCCTAGAGCCTGCAGGTGGATGTGGGATGGCAGACAAAAGATCATGCAACAATGAATGCAGGCATTGAAAGGTAGAGGGAGAGGTCACCTCAGTTTGAATAGATCACCTAATAAAAAAGCAGAGGGCGCAATGTTCCCTCTAATTTTTCATGTGTCTGAGCAAACACACAAGTTCCTTGAGCACACCGAGCGCCACTGTGAGCAACATCAGGTTACATTAGGTCTACAGGGTTTCCCCCAGAAAATTTGCTAAGCCTGGTGGTAGAGAAGCCCAACGCGTTTTTGACAGAAATTTTAAAACCATGACTATTATGGGTTATTATAAGCCATTTATTAACTGTTATTAACAATACTTAAGCATACAAACTCATACAAAGGCACAATATTAAGAAACAGGGATTTTTGATCATTTTCATTTATTGGTTTTCACCCAGCATTCAAACTGAGCTCCTCCTGAATGTGGATAATAATATTTTAAAATCAATATTCATAGTACCAAGTGAAGAAATGCATAAAAAAGAGAGTATGAATTCTATTTTTTTGAGTCTGGGCTCATATAATTCATGTCTCTCTTCTGCATAAATGGGTCAGGGCACCCCAGTCAAAAACGTCTGACTCGCCCCTGCCTGTAGCATGCAGCTCGTTGCAGGTTCGATTTGTTGCTTTGCTCATTAACGGGGGGATTTATGCTGAACAGAGGGTTCAGACGATGGAATAAGCGGAGTTACAGTGAAAGACAGGACTCAACTTTTCTCCAGGTAAAAGTCAGACAACTTCTCATGTACTCTGTCCCCATAGTGCACCGCTCTCTCTCCAGTTTAAATGTCGATCTCCCATCACTGCCTTCTCCTAATGTTCAGGACCATGAATCATGATCCATCCATCACACCAAATAGAGGAGTTTTTCTTCAGTAGAGTAGTAGTAAGCTGATAAATACTGATGTATATTTCTTTACTTTCAAAAGCAAAAAAAAAGGATCACAATCGTTTTCAATAAGAGCAGCAGGTTTTGCGCACGTACGTCAATCGCAGTATAATAATCTACAGGTGAAACCAAAATGATCCCGGCTTCGTTAATGTGTCAATAAAACATCAAAAAGAAACTCATTGTTTTCTAGCTTAGTGACATTATCAAACATACTAACGACCGTTTTGTTGCCCAGTTCTACCATAGACGGTATAAACAGCCCCGCTAACACCTGCAGCATCACGCGAGACCAACTCTTGAGCCACACACCTGACTTACTGCAGGTAAATGAGATTTGCTGCAACAACGTATGATTCTTTTTCTGTGTTGCTCAGGATAGCCTCTCCTACTCGCTGTTATCAACATACAAAGTCATTTACGCGCTGTGATCGGCTGATCATCAAAACACCTATAGACAAACCAGCGACGCTTAGCCTGCCGGGGGGCGCCAGGCTTATAAAGCACTGAGGGAAACCCTGGGTCTAATTTNTTTTTTTGTTGAGATTGGCTGTTTTAGATGGAGGTATATGAGGCTTTTAGAGCAAATCTCTAGGGGACACTTTAGGCACTGTAATTTTTAGCAATAATTCCAGTCTCAATTTCTCAAGGCTGGGGGGTGCAAAAAAACAAAACAAAACAAAAAAAAAACAATGTTATGGCTGATACTAAAAAAACACAAAAAATTACCAAAAGATAAAAAGCAAAAACTAAAACAAACAAACAAAAAATAAATGAATAAAATGCCAATAAGGTGTAATTGCACAAGATTACTACAACTTAATATTATACACTGCTTGCAGATCTCTCCCATCCAAAGGCATACAATTGGTCGACAAGTTACCTTTGTATTAAATGTAAAATGTCTGTGGGGACCTACACACACAGTGCTTGATCCACTAAGATCTTGATAAGTGCTGAATTGCGGGTGCAAACTAAAAAAATTGTACATGCATTTTAGTGGGCGTATTGCTGGTGATCCACTATGATTGCATGCCCAGCTGATATCAGGTATAAAAGTGGTGGGGACTGTCCAGTTAAAATAAGGATTTTGTGTGTGCTACAGCTGGTTCTGTGGTGAATTTGGGAGAGCAGAGAGGCTAAAGATGAAAAGTGATGTTTAAGGCTATTGAGTTGGATATATTAATTTTAATCTTATATATATATATATATATATATATATATATATATATATATATATATATATATATATATATATATCTTATACACACACACACACACACACACACACACACACACACACATATATATATATATATATACTTACCCTGAATATCTGGGTTTTCTATGAGAAAAACCAAAGCCCAGAGCAAAGTGGTTGAGGTTGTTTCTGTCCCAGCCAGGAACAAATCCAAAGAACATGCAGCCAGGTTAGTTTCAGTGAAGCCCACATTGTTCTCTTTTGGCTGTTGGAGATAAAACATGAAGATAAAACAAGACAGAATAACTGGTGGATGGAGAAGAAATGCACAGATAGTTCACAAAATACAGTGTGTGCCACCAACATTTTCCATTTCAATGAGAAAGGTATCAATGTAATCCCGAGGATTGTTGCGGTCCAGGTCCATCTTGTGCCTTTGTACCTCCTGATCAAGGAATTCTTGGAGGCTGATAAAGTGGCTGAACATTTTGTTGTGAGGACCAGGCATATGCTTCATCAGTGCAGGGAATGACATATAAAGCTACAAAAAAAAACAAAAAAAACAACGAAGATTAGGAATTATTAGCATTGTCTCAAACATGTCACCAATTTAACTGTGATAACTTCCATCTGCCAGACAAGCAGTACTCACTGTCGAAATGAAAATAATATCTATATAATATTTGCTCACCCAGCTGGTATATCTCGGAAGGTCGTAGTTTGAGAGCCTGTCTATAAAGTTGTACTCGACCTTCAACACCAGTGACATGAGTTTGGCGAAGGGGTAGTGGTCGACCGTTTACTACAACCTGTGTCGTAACAACTTTTGTAAACGACCTAACTTTCAAAGTGGACGTCCTTTCCTCAGGTACCAATCTGGTACGACGTGACGACTTAAGCAAATACTGCTTGTGATAAGTAGTATTAAATGCATCTCTATATCACCTTTTTCCTTCTCATAGAGAAGGACGTCCACAGACTAGAGGAGTGTCTACGTGACAAGGTAAAATAAAAACGGGTCTGGTTTCCATGCATTCCATCTGTTCCGTTTCGCGGCGACTGAGGAGCATATTTCTCCGTTGCTCACGAACAGACCACCTAGACAGATGCATTTTGGTAAAACAGGGTTTCTGAACCAGTGAGACTTGTCTTTTGGACACAGTAAATCAGAAGCATGAGAGTTTAACAAACCTGAGGTTCCAGAGTAAAGGCGATCTTGTACTGCATCACTGGGTCTGTCCACAAAGTTCTCAGCCTGTGTCACGATGGCTTCTTTCACCGCCTTATTCCCAGATAGTACAACCATCTTCTCCCCACCAAGACGGACACTGAACACATTCCCATAAGTTTCGGCCAGCTATGGACAAGGATTTTATTGAAGAGAGCAGATTTATGAAAATAAAGCTACTTCAGTTAGACATCACACATATTAATGGTCATTTTAGCAGCAAAAACATGTTCCGTGCTTGGCGTCCAGCCCCTGGCCTCATCACTCCCTGCAGATAAGTTTACATAGAGACAATAAGGAGGAATGAGCACAACATATTGAACACAACACCCTAGAGCCTGCAGGTGGATGTGGGATGGCAGACAAAAGATCATGCAACAATGAATGCAGGCATTGAAAGGTAGAGGGAGAGGTCACCTCAGTTTGAATAGATCACCTAATTAAAAGCAGAGGGCGTGACTGGAAGATGGTTATGAAAGGCGAGACGTGAAGTGCATAGCAGCTTGAGTTATCTGTGTGAATGAGCTTGTAGGCATCGTTCCATTTAATTTCAGCCAGTAAATCAAAATGGGCACAGCAAATGTGTTTACTATTTCAAATAATCCAAACAGTGCTATGGTCAGTCATCAGATTCGTGTCATGTGAAATCTAGGTTTCGTAATAAAGCTTCTTTACAATTTTTGAAATGGAAACTCTTTATTTGAACTCCAACAAATGACAGGTATGAGTCGTATGAGGGTTCTTCACCGTTTCGTTTGCCAGGTCCTCCTATTAATCCTCCTAATGCTATAAACTCCATCAGACGTATTATTATGAAAATAACAAGGAACAGGAATAGCCCCTTGAGGTCTAAACCCAGCAGAAAATTATAAAGCCACATTGTCCCAGTGAGAGAAAACAGCAGCAGGAGTCAACTGTTGATCTTAGGCACTAGTTGTTGTGCAATGCCTGCTGAACCAAGGTTTCACCATGACTACACGATTCATACAGAGTACAAAGGTGTGCGTTACAGTGTGATGACATAACTGGGANGCTGGATTGAAAGTTTCACCTGCAGGAAAGGAGTCCATGGTTAGACCATGCTGCACTGCTGAAAAGCAAATACTGCTTGTGATAAGTAGTATTAAATGCATCTCTATATCACCTTTTTCCTTCTCTATCTCTTCCTGCAGGTGTCTGATCTCCTCACAGATGCACTGTTCCATTTTATTTTTGCCCAGACCAAAGGTACGTAAGGTAGACAAGGCAAAGCGCCGCTGACTCCTCCATATTTCTCCGTTGCTCACGAACAGACCACCTAGACAGATGCATTTTGGTAAAACAGGGTTTCTGAACCAGTGAGACTTGTCTTTTGGATACAGTGAATCAGAAGCATGAGAGTTTAACAAACCTGAAGTTCCAGAGTAAAGGCGATCTTGTACTGCATCACTGGGTCTGTCCACAAAGTTCTCAGCCTGTGTCACGATGGCTTCTTTCACCGCCTTATTCCCAGATAGTACAACCATCTTCTCCCCACCAAGACGGACACTGAACACATTCCCATAAGTTTCGGCCAGCTTTGGACAAGGATTTTATTGAAGAGAGCAGATTTATGAAAATAAAGCTACTTTTGTTAGACATCACACATTTTAATGGTCATTTTAGCAGCAAAAACATGTTCCTTGCTTGGCGTCCAGCCCCTGGCCTCATCACTCCCTGCAGATAAGTTTACATAGAGACAATAAGGAGGAATGAGCACAACATATTGAACACAACACCCTAGAGCCTGCAGGTGGATGTGGGATGGCAGACAAAAGATCATGCAACAATGAATGCAGGCATTGAAAGGTAGAGGGAGAGATCGCCTCAGTTTGAATAGATCACCTAATTAAAAGCAGAGGGCGTGACTGGAAGATGGTGATGAAAGGCGAGACGTGAAGTGCATAGCAGCTTGAGTTATCTGTGTGAATGAGCTCGTAGGCATCGTTCCATTTAATTTCAGCCAGTAAATCAAAATGGGCACAGCAAATGTGTTTACTATTTCAAATAATCCAAACAGTGCTATGGTCAGTCATCAATAAGCACAGTACACTTTTGATCCAAAGCATTATTTCGAAGAAATGTTAAAAACTTTACCTTTGAGAAATAAACTTGAGGTTGTTTACTGTCCATACTCAGCATACTCCCAAGAAGTGGCAAAGCAAACGGTCCAGGAGGATAATTAGGAGGATTACGATATTTGAGGTAGTCTGCTATTATTATGAAAATAACAAGGAACAGGAATAGCCCCTTGAGGTCTAAACCCAGCAGAAAATTATAAAGCCACATTGTCCCAGTGAGAGAAAACAGCGGCAGGAGTCAACTGTTGATCTTAGGCACTAGTTGTTGTGCAATGCCTGCTGAACCAAGGTTTCACCATGACTACACGATTCATACAGAGTACAAAGGTGTGCGTTACAGTGTGATGACATAACTGGGAACAGACACACCTCCTTTCTCTTGTGACCAGAGACCTTTTGCATTGAAGTATGAAAAAAATGTGTGTTTTTTCTCTCTTTTTTTCAGAAATCAGACTTCGTAAAACTGAGTTCAAGCCCTTCTTTGACATTTTAAAAAACTAGTTGATTAGTTTCACTGGTTGACTAAGGATTAAGACTGTGTCAAAACAGATATATCAATGAATGATGAAACATGAGATTTCAAAAATTCAGTTTTATTTTATGAAATTTAAGTTATGATGTTGAGAGACTTAGTTACTTTCTGTGGTAAAGAAGTCTGTATTACAGACCTGCCAACACTCTGATTTTGGCATGAGTTTACTGCTTTTTAACCCTTTCTACCACTGTTTTTGACTTAAGATTCTCACAATAATTGCCAATTTTTCAGTACTGTTCTGCCTCTTTTTTTTCTTTTCTTTTTTTTTTCAAGTCAAAGTAAGGCCTCCAATTGTTCCTTAAATCCAAACCTCATGAAATTATCCACCCCTCTACTTGTTGGTCCTGTTACTGCAGGTTATTCAGCCTATTGTTACACCACACAACCAGCCTATTGTGTGAAGTAAGAACCAATACTGTGTTAATATAGGGCAGAGGTGTACTGGGATGAAATTTTGGCCCTGGACTTTTTGGTCCGGACCGGCCCACTACGTTCGGCGGATACTGTGCCTACTCTCCCCATTGACGTACATAAAAACACACAAGTCTGTTACAATACCACTATGCTGATGCAAACTAAGCAAAACAGTGCTTGGGGTTCTTCACTTTATTACAACCACTTTCTAATGGAAGCATCCTCGCAGCAGAAAACTTTCTGCCATTTTGTATTTTTTTGTGTTTAGTTGAGGGTGATGATTTAAGAATAGATGAAGGTGTCTGAGTGTGAAATAATCTCTAGGTGGACTCACTGGGCTGCTGGGGTCTCAGGTTAGTTCATCTCCACGCCTGATGCCTTTCACAAATCTGGACGTGAAAAATAGAGGAATAATGTGGAGCAGGCTTTAGCTAAATAAGATGCAAAAAACGAGTGTGCATGCAATCAGCACTTTGACTAGTTGGCTAAAGTATGGAAAACAATTGTATAATGATCTGGAAAAAATGGACAAACACTGAGATTTTTATTTAGGACGGACAGCACAGCTCTGCATAATGTAGAGACGATAGAATACGCAGATGTTTTATGTAATAAAATCTAATCAGAGTTTTAGTAATTTTGTCAGTACAGTGTGAAACTGTTGAAGGATAATAAACCACAAACATTGACTGAGAATTAAATACCAACATATGTTATTTCAGTTGCTTGATCACTGTCCCTAAAATATATATATTTTCAAAATGGACAGTGGTGGGCAATACAAAAGGTGTATGTTCACGCTTTTAACACTTGAACTGGTGACATGAATGGAGGAGTGTTATTATAGGTAGAATGGAAATTATAAGAAACTGTGGAAAAAGTAGATTTATCTGCTTGAACACATCCACTTTCTAATATTTAAGTTAGGCTTGTAGATCTGAGATGTGGCATCCTGTGATGAAAGTATAAATTAGAGCTTGAGTGATTAATAAAAGCAACTAATTAATCAGTATGGTAGTTATGGTAGTCGTTGTTTTCCAATATGTCAGATAACTAGACTGGGTTGTAACACACCACAAAGTATTTGCTTTTCTTATGTCACGTAGATCATAGACATTTAAGCAACCAGTCTGAACTGTTTACTAGGATGAATGTTTATCCACATCATGCTGAAGACATACCTGCTTATCACAGTCTCATCTCCTCCTTCATTCTTAACTCTCAGTTCATGTCTCCTCCTCCTCAGTCTCCTTTATTTTACTTTACTGTGGGCAGAGTGTAACCTGACACCACCTGCTGCTGCTGTGACGGAGCTACTGCAGAAAATATCTCCCTTACCTTTCTGCTCTTAACAGCCTGTGCTGCTTTTCTTTTGTCTCTAAGTTTCTCTGCACCACCTTTTCCTGTTTTGAATGTATTTTCCATCTTTTATTGTTCATTGCCTTCAATTTTGTGGCAACTATTTTATTGGCCAGGCAGTGCAGCACAACAGGTGAAACAATGGAGGCAAAGCTTCATAAGCGGATAAAAGACACAGATACAAGATTTGAAGGAGGTCACTCAGGGCCAAAACAAAATCAGACAAAAAACACTGTTTTTGAAACACACTTATTAGTTACATCCATAACAATAACTAAATTATGCCAAATAATAAAAACAGAGCAATTACACATGAAATCACACAAAGAGTTTACACAGTTTAACGCACCCTGGCATACACCTTGTATGGGTGTGGTACACGTGTAGCTCCAGTCACTCCTTCATTGTCAAGCTTCACTCCATCAGGGACAGAGAAAGTGAACTTCTGTAGTAAACCAACTAAAAACAGAAAAAGCTCCATCCTGGCAAGACTTTCTCCAAGACACACACGTTTCCCTAAAACAACAAAAGCACCAACATTCACAGTGGTTAGAAAAAAACTTTAATTCTATTTTGGATTGAAACCAAATTCAGGAAAAAGAGTTTTACCTGCAGAGAAAGGCAGGAAAGCTTCTCTCTTCACAAATTTCCCCTCGGAGTTGAGAAAGTGTCCAGGGTTGAAGGTGTCTGGAGTCTCCCACTCATTCTTGTCAAACAGTACAGTGGTCAGGACTGGCATCAGAGCTGTACCCTGAAACAAGATCAGCTGGTTGACATAAAGAAATACTTCACAAAACAGCTTTCACACTTTGGAGCTTCATCACTCAATGTGTGAAATGACCAAATTCACCTTTGGGATGAAGTAGCCACTCAGTGTTGTGTCCTTGGCAGCCTTCCTGGGCCCATTAAGAGGCACAATGTCTCCAAATCTCTGGATCTCGTGGATGACAGCATCAGTGTAGGGCAGGCTGGTTCTGTCAGCCATAGTTGGCAGACGGCTCTGTCCAATCACTGTGTCTATCTCTGCCTGGACTTTTGCTTAAAACAAGCAGAGAGGAGAAAGTGAAACCTTGAGTGGTTGTAGGAGCCAAGATTTCAAATGACATTTGAAAGTTTTAATGCTTTATGAATTTAGAAAAACATAGGCATGTTAGAATTCCATTCTCTATAATCTATTGTTCATATTCTTACTTTTGCACTTTAATTCTAATTCTAATAATGCAAATAACAGATAATCTCTGTCATCTCTTATTCATGGACCCCAAATTTTGACAAGCTGACTTAACATAACTTCCATTTGGCCCAACAACAGACCAGTAGATTTTGTGGCAAGCTTTGTGTGCCCTCACCATAAACTACAAACAACCACCTGTCAATCAAGTCACCCAAACCTCTGATTAAAACAAGTAACCCTTACATCCTCAAAAGTTAAAGTTTGCAAAATGAATAGCACCATGGTAATTGTTTAAAATGTCTATATGCTCATCCTACAGTTGATCCCACAGCTGATCAAACCCGAGGTCTTGTTTTCTTGTCTTTCAGTTGAGGAAAGGCATCTGCATTTCACTTACCCTGAATATCTGGGTTTTCTATGAGAAAAACCAAAGCCCAGAGCAAAGTGGTTGAGGTTGTTTCTGTCCCAGCCAGGAACAAATCCAAAGAACATGCAGCCAGGTTAGTTTCAGTGAAGCCCACATTGTTCTCTTTTGGCTGTTGGAGATAAAACATGAAGATAAAACAAGGCAGAATAACTGGTGGATGGAGAAGAAATGCACAGATCGCTCACAAAATGCAGTGTGTGCCACCAACATTTTCCATTTCAATGAGAAAGGCATCAATGTAATCCCGAGGATTGTTGCGGTCCAGGTCCATCTTGTGCCTTTGTACCTCCTGATCAAGGAATTCTTGGAGGCTGATAAAGTGGCTGAACATTTTGTTGTGAGGACCAGGCATATGCTTCATCAGTGCAGGGAATGACGAATAAAGCTACACACATAAAAAATAAAACAAAGAGAAGATTGGGTATCATTAGCATTGTCTCAAACATGTCACCAATTTAACTGTGACAACTTCTCTCTGCCAGTAAAGCAGTAGTCACTTTCAAAATGAAAATAATGTCTATATAATATTTGCTCACCCAGCTCCATATGGTGCCTTCCAGCATCAAACTCTCGGACAGATATTTCAACATGAGCTGGAAGTTGTGGTCACTGTACTCAAACCGCTTCCCCATCACCAGCTGGCAAATGATGTTGGACACAGCATTGTTGAAAACATTTCTTGGGTTGAAAGTTTCACCTGCAGGAAAGGAGTTCATGGTTAGACCATGCTGCACTGCTGAAGACCAAATACTGCTTGTGATAAGTAGTATTAAATGCATCTCTATATCACCTTTTTCCTTCTCTATCTCTTCCTGCAGGTGTCTGATCTCCTCACAGATGCACTGTTCCATTTTANTGTCACCAATTTAACTGTGACAACTTCTCTCTGCCAGTAAAGCAGTAGTCACTTTCAAAATGAAAATAATGTCTATATAATATTTGCTCACCCAGCTCCATATGGTGCCTTCCAGCATCAAACTCTCGGACAGATATTTCAACATGAGCTGGAAGTTGTGGTCACTGTACTCAAACCGCTTCCCCATCACCAGCTGGCAAATGATGTTGGACACAGCATTGTTGAAAACATTTCTTGGGTTGAAAGTTTCACCTGCAGGAAAGGAGTTCATGGTTAGACCATGCTGCACTGCTGAAGACCAAATACTGGAACACTATTCATCATAATTTACGTAGAGATATAGTGGAAAAAGGAAGAGATAGAGAAGGACGTCCACAGACTAGAGGAGTGTCTACGTGACAAGGTAAAATAAAAACGGGTCTGGTTTCCATGCATTCCTAGACAAGGCAAAGCGCCGCTGACTCCTCCATATTTCTCCGTTGCTCATGAACAGACCACCTAGACAGATGCATGTTGGTAAGCTAGAGTAACTTGATTAGTGTGTGTTGTTTTTTCAGGCACAGTAAGTCAGGAGCATAAAATATCTGTGAACCTGATGATTCAGAGTAGAGTCGTTCTTGTACTGCATCACTTGGTCTGTCCACAAAGTTCTCAGCCTGCATCACGATGGCTTCNATCATTTATCAGTCAAAAGGTGTTTTTGTTTTCATTTGAATACTTTACCTTTGAGAAATAAAGGTGTGGTTTTTTGGTGTCCATACTCAGCATATTCCCGAAAAGTGGCAAAGCAAATGGTCCAGGAGGGAAATTGGGAGGATTGCGATGTTTGATGTAGTCTGCTATTATTATGAAAATAACAAGGAAGAGGAAAAGCCCCTTGAAGTCTAAACCCAGCACAAGATTGTAAAGCCACATTGTCCCAGCGAGAGAAAAAGTAGCAGGAATCAAGTGTTGATCTGAAGCACTAATGGTTGTTCAATGTCTGTTGAATCTTGTTTATACACACCTTTGTACACACCTCAAACAGGGTGTGTTGTGCCAGTGTGGTTACATAACCAGCTTCATTGGCTGACTCAGGACAAAGGCTGTGCCAAACAGATACACAAATGAATTAACAATGGTAATAAAAGAAACAAGACAAATAATGCAAAATAAAAACAGATCAGGTTAGCTTCAAGAGAACTCCATTATACAAAAAAGACAAACTATCTCAAACACAATCTTATACAGACAACTTCCTGTCACCAAGTGAAGGAATGAAAAGATAATATTCTTCACAAATGGTCAGACTTGTCTACAGATCTTCATGGAAGAATAGTTTTGTTTAAAATGGCTACCCAAGTTTTTAGCATTTAGAAAAAAAACTATTTTCATCGCCAATTATTTTCATTTCAAAATATGGATTACAATCAGGTATACATTTAGAAGTGAGACATTTTCCAGACCACTTTGGCAGTCCTCAAAGCCCCTTTAAGTATTGTACATGTTTTTATTTAGTTAAATATTTTTGGTGCCTAAATAGTTCATTTAACTGGCTGAATGTTTTTATGACTATCTCAAAAATCTAAACTATATTAGTTTTCTAAAAGTGCAGACCAATTCTCATTTGAAAAATAACGTTTAGAAATGTTGGAGATGACTTTATCTTACTTCGAAGTCCATTAATCAACATGGATATTTTTGGTCATGCTGAGAGGACTCTGCCATTGACTGTCACTTCTTTTTCTGGGCCTGGGGTCTGGTCAGGGCTGGCCCATGGTGCAGACTGTACAGGCAAATGCCTGACTAGGGTGGCACATTGGGTAAGACCAGCTCTGGGTCTGGTTGTAGTTTGAAGATTCTCCCTCTACCTGTGTTTACTTTGCAGCTCGGATTTCTCTTTTTGTTGTGTTTTGAGATGTTTTTAGAAGGTTGGTATTTTGCCACAGAACCTCATTTGTTTTCTGAAAATGTCACAGCTAACAGTATTTTGTTGTTCAGCCGTAAACTAACTTTAAATGATGCTCCTCTCTGCCGTCATGCAGCCAGCTGTGCACCACTGGTCACCCACGGTCAGTTAGAGCCAGAGAGGAGCGGGTCTCCAGCAAAGCCTCAGTCACTATGCCAGGTGTGTTTTTACTGCCCATTGTATGATTTCAGATGTGACTGGGAAGTCTTTGTGATTGGTGTGTATGCAGCAAGTTTTAGTGCTCAAGGAATATAATATTTGACACCACTATTGTAATGATAAGAGCAAAATTGATTTGCATCATTGATGCATCTGGCCAGCAGGTGGAGCCTGTTGCCTGAAGCACATGAAGTATGAAGTGAGCTGAGCTGCACAAATGAACCAAGTGCTGGAGCATGTGAATTGTTAAACTTTCTTAAAGAGACTGTGACGACGTCATATGTGTGAACGTTAGCGGGTCTCTTTGCCAAAGTCACATATTGGCAGGTGGTGTGACTTTCTGTCTATTTGTCCAAATAATATGCGGCACTCCATCAGAGCAAAGAATAAAGCTTGTTCAACTAAATATGATGTAGGATTCAAACATTTGTTTTAGTCCTGCTAAATATAATCTGAACCTAGAAGGATTTCATGTACTACATCCGTCATACATTTCAAAGGCAGGGGATGACTATACTTTATTCTTACACATTAGAAATAGAACACACTTGAGTTTGTAAGGTGTGATGACTCCATTTATGTTTTCAGAATAACTACCCAGATGTGAAAAATAGAGCTAAAGTGAATGTGAGGACTATATTTTTGAAGAGGAATACAGTGACGCCTTTGGCCGTAATCTCCCTGTTTTAGTAAATTCCTTCCATCCATCCATCCATTTTCTTAACTGTCCATCCTGTTCAGGGTTGCGGGTGGCTGGAGCCTATCTCAGCTGTCATTGGGCGAGAGGTAGGGTACACCCTGAACTGGTTGCCGGTCTATTCCGGGGCTAACATAGAAACAAACAGCCATTCATGCACGCTCACAACTACTGGCAATTTAAAACAATCGATTAACCTAACGTGGGCATGTTTTTGGTCTGTGGGAGGAAGCTGGAGTACCCTGAGAGAACCCACACATGCACAGGGGGAACATGCAAACTCCACACAGAAAGGCCCACCTTGCCTAAATCAGGGTTCAAGCCGACAACTTTCTTGCTGTTGGGCTGCAGCGCTACCCATTGCGCTACTGTGCAGCCTTAACTGTATTCCAAAGCTCTCAAATAAAACAGTGTCATTTGTGGTGTTATCCAGCAGAGAATGCTGGATGTTGCATGTGTCACTTACAAGCTATTGGTTGCCCTTTGGGTCAAATGTGGCACAATTGACTCCACCACACACACATTCATACACACACACACACACACACACACACACACACCACCACATGCACACACACACCACCACATGCACACGACCACAACCTTGTTCCACACTCCTCTCTCCCTTGTCACTCACTCATGGCTTACTCCTTGCCCGTCACTCGCTCCATGCTTATCTATCACTCTTGCTCAACACTCACTCCAAACGAGCTCCTTGTTGCTCCTCCCTCACACTTCACTCGACATTGCAGAACCTTATCAAAACGATGCCAAAGCAAATGTGTGCTGTAATCAAAGCTAAAGACGGTTCAACAAAATATAAGAGAGTCTGACCTTCATTTTTGTGGCAACTATTTAATTGGCCAGGCAGTGCAGCACAACAGGTGAAACAATGGAGGCAAAGCTTCATAAGCGGATAAAAGAAACAGATACAAGATTTGAAGTAAGTCACTCAGGGCCAAAACAAAATCAGACAAAAACATTGTATTTGAAACACACTTATTAGTTACATCCATAACAATAACTAAATTATGCCAAATAATAAAAACGGAGCAATTACACATGAAATCACACAAAGAGTTTACACAGTTTAACGCACCCTAGCATACACCTTGTATGGGTGTGGTACACGTGTAGCTCCAGTCACTCCTTCGTTGTCAAACTTCACTCCATCAGGAACAGAGAAAGTAAACTTCTGTAGTAAACCAACTAAAAACAGAAAAAGCTCCATCCTGGCAAGACTTTCTCCAAGACACACACGTTTCCCTAAAACAACAAAAACACCAACATTCACAGAAGTCTGAGAAAATAACATTAATTCTAGTTTGGATTTAAATCAAATTCAGGAAAAAGAGTTTTACCTGCAGAGAAAGGCAGGAAAGCTTCTCTCTTCACAAATTTCCCCTCAGAGTTGAGAAAGTGTCCAGGGTTGAAGGTGTCTGGAGTCTCCCACTCGTTCTTGTCGAACAGTACAGTGGTCAGGACTGGCATCAGAGCTGTACCCTGAAACAAGATCAGCTTGTTGACATCAAGAGATACTTCACAAAACAGCTTTCACACTTTGGAGCTTCATCACTCAATGTGTGAAATGACCAAATGCACCTTTGGGATGAAGTAACCACCCAGTGTTGTGTCCTTGGCAGCCTCCCTGGGCCCAATAATTGGCACAATGTCTCCAAATCTCTGGATCTCATGGATGACAGCATCAGTGTAGGGCAGGTTTGGTCTGTCAGCCATAGTGGGCAGACGGCTCTGTCCAATCACAGTGTCTATCTCTGCCTGGACTTTGGCTTAAACAAAGCAGAGAGGAGAAAGTGAAGCCTTTGGTGGTGGGAGACTAGATTTCAAATGACATCTGAGTGCTGTGATTTTTATGAATTTAGAAAAACAATGGTATGTTAGATTCCCATTCTTCATCATCTATTGTTCATATTCTTACTATTGTAACTCACTCCTATGGTAAACTTTAAGGATATCACAAACAATGCAAAATAAGAAAATCTCTGTCATCTTTTGTTGGTGTACTGCACATTTGAAAAGCTAGCTCAACGTAACCTTCTTCTGACCTTACAGCAGACCAATAAGTGCTTTTGGTGCCCTCATCACCAGCTACACACTGCCATCTGTCAGCTCAGTGAGCTAAGCCTCTGATTCATACTAATAATCTTTATAGCCTCAAAAGTAGAAAAAAAACATTTAAACTGTAAAGACAATTCATCCTTTGATTATCTATCTATCAGTAAGAAGAATACTATAGATATGTAGCCAGCGAGAGGGGCCAGTGGATGGTGGGGATGGGAGGGTGGGGGGAAGCAAATATATCAGGGTTGCTCTGGCCTCCCCTTGATGGCGCTACAGTTGCGTATAGACTGAACTCAAATTTTAACACTGTCCTGTTGATTATCTTTAGGAATATTTCATGTAACAAAGTACTGATAAGTTGGATATTGGTATCAAACAATATTTTCCTGTTGACAGACATCAGCCCATGGCAAATAATGTGCCATGGACCAATGTCAAAAGCCAGTGTTTATCTGTTGTTACTCATTAATTCAATGCAGGCAATCTGGCATTAGAAATTGCTGACTCAGAAAAGGCTCGTAATCAAACAGAGAGATAACCTCTCATACAAACTAACATATTTTCACTGTAAAATTAAACATAGTCTACTGACAAATTCAAAAGAGTTGTTGATGCTGATTTAAAAGACATACAAAGAATATCAAAAGATAGTTTGCAAAACAAAATGTGGTTATGGTTAATGTTAAAAATATCTATATGCTCATCTCACAGTTGATCCCACAGCTGATCATAGTGTCACTATATTCCAATCGTGTATGAGTTCACCACCTGAGGTCTTGTTTCATTGCTGTGTTTTAGTTGAGGAAAAGCATCTGCATTTTACTTACCCTGAATATCTGGGTTTTCTATGAGAAAAACCAAAGCCCAGAGCAAAGTGGTTGAGGTTGTTTCTGTCCCAGCCAGGAACAAATCCAAAGAACATGCAGCCAGGTTAGTTTCAGTGAAGCCCACATTGTTCTCTTTTTGCTGTTTAGAAACAGGAAGATAAAACAAGCAGAATAACTGTTGGATCAAGAGAAACAGCAATTATAGTTTATAAAACTCAGAGTGTGCCACCAACATTTTTCATTTCAATGAGAAAGGCATCAATGTAATCCCGAGGATTGTTGCGGTCCAGGTCCATCTTGTGCCTTTGTACCTCCTGATCAAGGAATTCTTGGAGGCTGATAAAGTGGCTGAACATTTTGTTGTGAGGACCAGGCATATGCTTCATCAGTGCAGGGAATGACGTATAAAGCTTCATAAAAAAAACACAGAAGATAAAGATTCACTACCATTGTCCAAAAAATGTGTCACAAATTAAACCATGATAACTTCCCTCTATCTTACAAGCAGTTCTCACTGTCACATTACGGGAAAAAAAAAATAATAATTTTTGCTCACCCAGCTCCATATGGTGCCTGCCAACATCATACTCTCGGACAGATATTTCAACATGAGCTGGAAGTTGTGGTCGCTGTACTCAAACCGCTTCCCCATCACCAGCTGGCAAATGATGTTGGACACAGCATTGTTGAAAACATTTCTTGGGTTGAAAGTTTCACCTGCAGGAAAGGAGTTCATGGTTAGACCATGCTGCACTGCTGAAAAGCAAATACTGGAACACTATTCATCATAATTTACGTAGAGATATAGTGGAAAAAGGAAGAGATAGAGAAGGACGTCCACAGACTAGAGGAGTGTCTACGTGACAAGGTAAAATAAAAACGGGTCTGGTTTCCATGCATTCCATCTGTTCCGTTTCGCGGCGACTGAGGAGCATATTTCTCCGTTGCTCATGAACAGACCACCTAGACAGACACATGTGGTAAAATAGGTTTATTGTATAAGTGGGACTTTATTTTTTGGCACAATATAACGGGAGCAAAAGATCTTTGTAAACCTGAGGTTCCGTTGGTAATTCGTTCTTGTACTGCATCTATTGATCGATCCACAAAGTTCTCAGCCTGCATCACAATGGCTTCCTTTGTTGCCTTGTAGCCAGCCAGTACAACCATCTTTTCCCCACCAAGACGGACACTGAACACATTCCCATAAGTTTTGGCCAGCTGCAGACAAGGGTTTATTGAAGAGAACAGATTTATGAAAATTAATCCGTTTGATCAAAACATGCTCAACAAATGTGTGTACTGTTTCAAATTATCTAATCAGTAAAGAAGCAAATCTTTTATAAGTGTAGTACACCCTTTGGTCCAAGTCTTTCTTTAAAAAAGCTGTTAAAAACTTTACCTTGGAGAAATAAATGTGAGGTTTTTTAGTGTCCATGCTCAGGATACTTCCCAGAAGTGGCAAAGCAAACGGTCCAGGAGGGAAATTAGGAGGATCACGATATTTGAGGTAGTCTGCTATTAGTATGAAAATAACAAGGAACAGGAATAGCCCCTTAAAGTCTAAACCAGGCAAAAAATCATAAAGCCACATTGTCCCAGTGAGAGAAAACAGCAGCAGGAGTCAAGTGTTGATCTGAAGCACTAATGATTGTCCAATGTTTGTTGAGTCTTGTTTATATAAAGTGACTTCACTCTTCAAAAAGTGTGTGCAAAGGTGAATGTGACAGTGTGGTTACATAACTGACCCTGAAATCAAAGATCTCTCACATGATAAGTAATAAAAATGTGTTCGTATCCTATTATTAATTAACACTATATAATTATATAGAAGTGTTTTTCTGCATTTCTGAAAGACTGGTTGAAAAACTTCATTGGTTGACCAAGGATCATGGCTGTGTTATAACAAACATATGAATGAAAAATGAATCATGAGATTTCAAAAATTCAGTGGTAATTTGTTAAATAAAATTGTGAAATTGAGAGACATTGTATGTATTTCTGTGATAAAGAAGTTTTAATTATAGACCTGCCAACACGCCAAATTTTGGCATGAATCTCCTGCTTTTTAACGTAGTCTTTCACTGTAATCCCGCCTGAAAATTTCTCCAAAATGTTCACCCTTTTTCAGTATGATTCTGAATTCTCAATTAGTAACAAGAGCTGTAGATAGACGACCAAAAGAGATTATAAACTGAATTCTTTTAAAGCATTTATTAGAGGGATAATAATTTCATTTTCAGCAAGAAAGCATTTGAAAATTGATCAAGAGATTTGACAAGTAGAAAAATGTACTAATTGAAAAGTTCAAACTCCAAGGTTCACTTAGCACAAGTGAAAAAAAAAGTTGAATAAGAAGGTACAAGATATATGGCATAACTCAAAGAAAATATCTTATTTTTCAGCAGATAAAACAGGAAAACAATTGAGCAGGTTGGTGAAGAGTAACAAAGAGGCGTACCAAAACACTAGGAGACAGTTTCCAATCCGCCTACTACTGGCTATAAATTAATTAATAAAGAGTTTGTAATGCACTACAGTAGTGTAAATTAGTCTGAAATAACTACAGAGACTCATAGTTCAATGACTTATCTTAAATCAGTCAGTTTAAAATGCCTATCAAAGGAACAAAACAAGACTTTTGGAGGAAAAATAATCTCAGAAACTGAAAAAAGGAATCAACAGCTTTCCAGCTAAAAAGGCCCGATATGGACTGGCTGCACAAACAATTTTACTCCAAATTTTGGAATTATATTGAGTCATTCTTCCTACAAGTAGTGAAAAATGTGTGGACTCAACAGCTTCTTCCACATAAAAATGTGCCAATCCATAATAAATGTGATACCGAAACCAAGAAAAGAAGGTAATTCTCCATCTGAGTGCGCTAAGAAAAGACAATTCATGCATGATACATGTCTATATATATGCATGCCTAAATCTGCACAAATACACAGAGTGCTGGAGCATGTGATAACAAATTGAATGTGTTCATTTCATGAAGAGAAATTCTTTACATCCACAAAAAAGAACTTGGGTGTTCTGTTTCTGGTGTACAACAGTCTTTTACTTGAACTTCCCTTTTCTCACCACCTACCTTGACTCATTTCGGTACAACAATCTCGTACAATCGTTGTTCGATTGAGAGACTGGTTCGTGGACTCCTGTACCAAAGTCGATGTACATTTGGATGAAGAAGACACAAAATGTCCCAAGCACACATGTAAGTGATACACGGGTGACAGGTTAAAATTTCAAAATTCCACAAAGCATTTTTATCTTTCATTCATATTAGGCTCTTGTCCATTAAAGTTCACATTTCAAAGATTCTGCTCTGAACAGATTTTTTATCCACAAAAAAAAACAATGATGACAGAAAAAAAAAAACAGATGAAAGCCAGCTATTCTTAAGTCCAGGGTAAAATGTGCAACAAAGCAACAGAACATTTGAAAACACAAAGTTTTAATGGTGAAGAAGAATCTGAATACACAGTGTACGAGTTCGAGGTGAAATAATTATATCAGGTGAAACATATTGGAGCAAAAGCCTCACAAATGGATAAAATACACATAAATTAAAGTAAAAAGTGGGTCTCTCTGGGCCAAAACAAAACAGAACAAGAAACACTAGATTTAAATTCAGGATCATGGCAATAAAATTACACTTATTACAATCACAAGGACCCACAGTTTAGATATTTATAACAATAACTGAATTACAACCCAACAAAGGAAGCTCTTAAACCTAACACACATGAAGTTGCAAAAGGTGTTGACATACAGTTTAACGCACCCTGGCATACACCTTGTATGGGTGTGGCACACGTGTAACTCCAGTCACTCCTTCCTTGTCAAGCTTCACTCCATCAGGGACAGAGAAAGTAAACTTCTGTAGTAAACCAACTAAAAACAGAAACAGCTCCATCCTGGCAAGACTTTCTCCAAGACACACACGTTTCCCTAAAACAACAAAAGCACCAACATTCACAGAAGTCTGAGAAAAAAACTTTAATTCTAGTTTGGATTTAAACCAAATTCAGGAAAAAGAGTTTTACCTGCAGAGAAAGGCAGGAAAGCTTCTCTCTTCACAAATTTCCCCTCAGAGTTGAGAAAGTGTCCAGGGTTGAAGGTGTCTGGAGTCTCCCACTCGTTCTTGTCGAACAGTACAGTGGTCAGGACTGGCATCAGAGCTGTACCCTGAAACAAGATCAGCTGGTTGACATAAAGAAATACTTCACAAGACATCTTTTACAATTTGGAGCTTTATCACTCAAAATGTGAAATGACCAAATTCACCTTTGGGATGAAGTAACCACCCAGTGTTGTGTCCTTAGCAGCCATTCTGAGTGCATTGAGAGGCACAATGTTTCCAAATCTCTGGATCTCATGGATGACAGCATCAGTGTAGGGCAGGCTGGTTCTGTCAGCCATAGTGGGCAGACGGCTCTGTCCAATCACTGTGTCTATCTCTGCCTGGACTTTGGCTTAAACCAAGTAGAGAGAAAAAAGTGAAACCTTTGGTTGTTGGAGACAACATTTCAAATGACATCTGAATTTTGATTTTTCATGAATTTAGAAAAACAAATGCAGATAAGAATGCGTTCTACAATGCTGTTGTGGCATATTGACTAAAACTGTTAATACTGTCCTGTTGATTATCTTTAGAAATATTTCATTTCAGAAAGTACTGATAAGTTGGATATTGGTATCGACCAGTATTTTCCTGTTGACAGACATCAGCCCATTGGCAAACAATGTGCCATGGACCAATGTCAAAAGCCAGTGTTTATCTGTTGTTACTCATCAATTTGATGATGGGAAACTTTTAAAAAATCCCTATATTCCAGTTGATTATGAGTTCACTAACAGCATGGCTGTGGTCTTGTTTACTGTTTTTCTGAACCCTGCATTTTACTTACCCTGAATATCTGGGTTTTCTATGAGAAAAACCAAAGCCCAGAGCAAAGTGGTTGAGGTTGTGTCTGTCCCAGCCGTGAACAGATCCAAAGAGCATGAGGCTAGATTAGGCTCAGTGAAGCCCACATTGTTCTCTTTTTGCTGTTTAGAAACAAAGAGAAAATAAACACGATAACTGGATGATTTAGGGTAAAGGCTCAGATAGTTCACAAAATGCAGTTTGTGCCACCAACATTTTCCATTTCAATGAGAAAGGCATCAATGTAATCCCGAGGATTGTTGCGGTCCAGGTCCATCTTGTGCCTTTGTACCTCCTGATTAAAAAATTCAAGGAGGCTGAGAATCTGGCTGAACAATTTGTTGTGAGGACCAGGCATATGCTTCATCAGTGCAGGGAATGACATATAAAACTACATGAAAGAAAACAGAGAAGATAAAGATTCACTAGCATTGTCCAGACATTTGTTACCGATTTATTAGCACTTGCCCCTACCAGACAAGCAGTTCTCACTGTCACAATGGAATTCAAAACAGCATTTCAATATTTGCTTACCCAGCTCCATATAGAGCCCTCCAACTTCATCTGATCTGCGATACATTTCAACATGAGCTGGAAGTCGTGGTCACTGTACTCAAACCGCTTTCCCATCACCAGCTGGCAAATGATATTGGACACAGCTTTGTTGAAAACGTTTGCTGGATTGAAAGTTTCACCTGCAGGAAAGGAGTCCATGGTTAGACCATGCTGCACTGCTGAAGACCAAATACTGGAACACTATTCATCATAATTTACGTAGAGATATAGTGGAAAAAGGAAGAGATAGAGAAGGACGTCCACAGACTAGAGGAGTGTCTACGTGACAAGGTAAAATAAAAACGGGTCTGGTTTCCTACGTAAGGTAGACAAGGCAAAGCGCCGCTGACTCCTCCATATTTCCCCGTTGCTCATGAACAGACCACCTAGACAGACACGTGTTGGTAAAACAGGGTTTCTGAACAAGTAAGACATGTCTTTTCTTTTCACGAAGACAATATGTCAGGAGCATGAGAAATTTGTAAACCTGATGATGCAGAGTAAATTCGATCTTGTAATGCATCTCTTGGTCGATCCACAAAGTTCTCAGCCTGCATCATGAGGGCTTCCTTTGTTGCCTTGTAGCCAGCCAGTACAACCATCTTTTCCCCACCAAGACGGACACTGAACACATTCCCATAAGTTTTGGCCAGCTGCAGACAAGGGTTTATTGAAGAGAACAGATTTATGAAAATTAATCTGGTTGATCTTGATCAGTTAAACAAAAAATGGTTTGCAAATGTATTTACTGCTTGAAATAATCTATACAGCACTATCGCAGATCATTAATCAGTGCAGTAAACCCTCTGGTCCAAAGTATCATCTTTAACCCTCTGGGGTCAAGGGGTCAGTTGGCCGTTTTTGCCTACTTTTGATTTTACCTTCATATTTCACCTTAAAAACTGTTTGCCTGGCCTTGCTTGGTATCCTTTTTTTCAGCACAACCCCACCTGTTTGAATGTACTCATATCTACTAATTTTTACAAACTGTGTGTGCACACTGGACCTAAAATTGCAAAATTTTACAAAATCCGAGTAAGAAAAGTTTGATTTTTTTGCTCTAGGGACCACAAGCATTTGTAACGAATCATTTTCATAACTTAAAATGACAAAATACAATGTAAATGTTAAAAAACAATGTAAATATTAATCATTAAAAACTGTAATATACAACTGTTTGCATAAAAATTAAGGAAATTTCCAGGCGTTTTTGCACAACTATTTACAACTATTTCAAACCATCAGGAGCCACACCCACAGACATACGTAAAAAATAATTTTCATAACTTTGAATGCAAATTTGAATTGTAAATTCTAAAAAAGTCCAAATTTAGAAAAAAAAACCTTCTTATATATTACTATTTACATAAAATAAAGGGAATATCCAGGCGTTTTTGTACAACAATTAACAACTAACTACAAACCATCAGTAGTTACAAAAATATTTCACAAAATTATCTGTGCCACACAGACCCCCAAGTTAGATGCTGTGTGCACACATCCTCATCCTCCTTTCAATCCTCATCCAAAACAAAAGACAGATCAACCTCTCTATACTCAAAGTCCTCACTCCTTCTCTTGGACCTGTCTCTCATCCAAACACAGTAAATCTCACAAATCTGCCTCAATTTCACTCGCTATTTTGCTACCGAGTCCGTCACTCAAAATCTTCCCCACACTCATAGCAACCATACAATTTTTGTGATTGGCTGATGTTGTGCACTTTCACCCAATAGGAAAATAGGATAGTGTTTTTGTGCGTGTGTGTGCGTGTGTGTATATGTGTGTGTGGGAGAGAGAGAGAGATATTTGTTTGCTAGGGCTTACGGCTCTCCCTCAACAGAATCACTACTTTTTACCGTCTCATGCTGCACCGAACGCCACAATAGTCAATAAAAAGTAGGGTATATATGATTCATGATATCTCTGGATTTACTTCACTTATCAACACAATTCAAAATCTGGCAAATAGTTTAATATCTACACTTTCAACAGAAGTTGAAACCGTGATTCAGCGAGGCTGCTTCTTGCTCCCACTTCGTCTTAAAATCGGTCACATCGTTTGGACGCGCCCGCGCGTCCATTGACTCCAAAGGGTTAAAAAAAGCTGTTAAAAGCTTTACCTTTGAGAAATAAACATGAGGATGTTTACTGTCCATACTCAGGATACTTCCAAGAAGTGGCAAAGCAAACGGTCCAGGAGGGAAATTAGGAGGATCACGATGTTTGAGGTAGTCTGCTATTATTATGAAAATAATAAGGAACAGGAATAGCCCCTTAAAGTCTAAACCCGGCAAAAACTCATAAAGCCACATTGTCCCAGCGAGAGAAAACAGCAGCAGGAGTCAAGTGTTGATCTGAAGCACTAATGATTGTCCAATGTTTGTTGAATCTTGTTTATATAAAGTGACCACACTCTTCAAACAGTGTGTGCAAAGGTGAATGTGACAGTGTGGTTGCATAAACAGAAAAAAAACACATCTACTTTTTTCCCCGATGTTTCCTGAGTGTTGTTAGAAGGAAATGTGATGTAACACAATGGTAAACATTTAAGGCTATTTGAAACGTGTTGCAGGCATCAAATTCAAAATGAGCAAATATAATATATAAGGAAATAAAGTTATTCAGTTTTTCAGACCATTAAAGGTCCCATATTTTGCTCCTTTTTAGCAGGTTGCTGCAGGTCTCGGAGGTCCCAGAATAGTCAATTTGAAGTTTGTTGTCTAAAAAATCAGGTTTTACTTCACTTCAGCCAGCGTGAAAACTCTCTCCAGTCAGAGAACATGCTGTATTTGTGGGATGTCCCTCCTTCAGCTCAAGCCCTACCCGCATCCAGAGAGGCAGGTAGCCAATCAAGCTGGTGGCAGGAGGAGAAAGGGAGGATTTCTTTAACTTACTTTGGTGAGCTGCTTTATTTTCACATCCAGTGAGCCGATCATTCAAGTATACTGGAGGTGTCTGAAGACCTTGTTGTTTGAAGCTGGGAGTTTTGTACCAGCTCAGATTCTTTCCTTAGAGGCAGGGTATGAAGCAGACTGGTGGGTACACATCTTTAGATAGTACAGTCAGCTTTAAATATGACCAAACCAACTGTGAAACATCTTTAGCATCAACTTAGTTTTCCTAAATTTAACAACTGTTTCATGTCAGACTTTCATTGTCTCCTAAACCAGCGATACAGCATTCACTGAGCTCAATCCTTTGATTCCACAGCAAACAGGTGCGCTTATCTCATCTGAGCCTCACATGTGCCCAGATTCCTCACCATCAAGCAACAACATGAACAAATTATGAAAAGTGCAATAATTACCTATAATTATGTCAGTACTCTGTGCAACATCAATAACTTATAATTTATTTATGTCAATACTTGTGCAATATTCTATACCAATCTGATCATGTATATACCACACATTTTTGGTAGACCTTACAAATTTAATGTTCTTCTATATTTTTATTTTATTTGATATTTTCATGCTTAGACTTCAATTTTGGGTAAGACACTTATACTTAAACTTGACACCTATGCTTAAATTTGTACTTTCTTATGTTTCAAACACTTTCTGAATGGGTGTAACTATACTTAAAAAGCAATTTCCCCTAGGAGATCAATGAAGTATTCTGATTTTGATCACTGTCCATGCTGTTGTTTCTATAGGAAGCATATAAGCACATGCTAAAGGTGTCTTTCCATTATGCTGTGTCAGAAACATGCAACAAGTGTATTTTCCTGAAGATGGGCAGGAGCAGGAAAGAGCAGTTAAAAAGTGCACTGAGTGGTCAGGAAAACAAGAAACATGCTACATAAATATTAGTTGGAGAAATGCCTTTGTCCTGTTAGGCCAGAGAGTTATTACTCCTTGGCTGTCTCAATTCACTGTGAGAACCTTGGTTATCATGGGCGACAAATGACTTACTGTGGTGATACTCTTTGGATCATCAGAGACGCACACAGGCTACCTGCTCAAACCCAAACCTGCATGCCTATCATTTGTTTACCCATCAACCCAACATTACCTTGTGCATCGACTGTAGTTATGGCAAGATTGTTGTTTCAGCCTTTGTGGCAGAAAACACCACATACCTAGCAGTGGTTCACATGTTTGTTGATTGTTCCTACTCATCACGTTCCCTCATTGCCTTATGATCATTGGCCTTCATGCCAGGCAAACATATCTACTACATGGGCTTTATTGCACTTCGACTCCCACTTTCACGATATAATTCATGATATAAAAATCATGCACCTTAGCCTTTCATGTACCTGCCCTTCCCTGCAATGTACCTCTGTGCCTATTTGTAATCATAGTTTTGTTACTGATAGCTTTTGGACGGACAGAGAAGCCAGATAACAAAAAGATATCCTTTGGCATATTGTACTTCAGCTTTTGATTTGTATATCAAGGGTCATGGGACATGTTTTATTGTTTTTATGTTGTTTGGTTTAGATATGCAAAGTACAAAACCAGCTCAAACTGTTCAATTATTTGTCAGCTGTTCTTATTATCTGGTGGTTTTAAAATGCCATTGAACTTGGTATTATGCTTCAGTCTTCAGCTTACTCTGAGTAATTGTGTTCAGTGATGTGCTGTCTGGGCCAGGACACTTGTAAAGGAGAACTTTAATCTCAATGAGGCTTTCCTGGTTAAAGAGTGAAATAATTTTAAATAAATTGACAAATAAAACACACCTCAGCCTGAACTAAGATAGAAATTTTAAACTTGATATCTTAAACCTTAAAACAAGAAATACATATAAACAACTAATATAAATACAACTTTTGTTTCCGACGCTAAGGACAAATCATTACAGTCAGTATTACATGATAAGTTCAGCCTTGAAACAGTAAACTAAGAAAATCTGTCCTGTGTGTGTATGGGGCTCCATTTGTAAAGTTGCTCACACTACAAATAATAACAGCATTTCTCCACATTTAGCTCTAAAACATCACTTTTTATGCAGATTTGAAGAAACATTTGTGAAGTATATTTTTCAAATATTATATATAAGTGTTGAATGTTTTATCTTTATGTTATATCTAAATGTTAAAAGTTATATCTAGATGTTAAACATAAATCTCCTAGTTCAAAATATTTTGCTACTTTTCTAAAACATTTAGTTTACATTCTAAATATTTAACTAAGAAACCTAAATATTTAGCTGAGACTCAATATTTGTCTCAGATTTCTTGAGCTCAAGCAAAGCTTTCTCGATATTTGCTACGATTTCTGACGTTTTTGAAATCTTTGCTTAAGATTTAGAAATCCTGACTAAATATTTTGAAATCTAAGCAAACATTTATAAATCTTTGCTCGAGATTCAGGACTCTTAGATAAATATTTAATAAGCTAAATATTAAGATTTCTCAGCTATATATTTAGAATGTAAACTAAATGAATGGAAACGTTGCTAAATATTTAGAATCAGGACATTTATATTTAACATTTACAAATAACATTTAACAGTTAGATAAAACATTTAACATTAACTGTATATACAATATTAATTTCACAAATACTTTTCTAAATCTGCATTAAAAGTGATGTTTAAGGGCTAAATGTGGAGAAATGTTGTTGTAATGTGCAATGTTAATTGTGGAGAAATGTTGTTGTAATGTGCAATGTGAGCAACTTCACGCCCCGTAGTGCGCGCGCTCCGGCAGCCCAGTAGATTTTGACATTGAAGCGAACGACGAACGCGTGCGCATGTCTCACTATTTTTGCGTACTAAGTTTTGAAGGCAGTGCACGTAAACCGGAAACGCATAAAAAAAACTGACGGACTAACTTTGGTCATACTGCCCCCCCCCCCCCCCCCCCCCCCCCCCCCCCCCCCCCCCCCCCCCCCCCCCCCCCCCCCCCCCAACGCACCTTTAACGCCCTGCGCGCAGAGTCTTTCAGTCATTAATAAATCTGTGAATCAAACAGACTGACGCGCGCACGAGATAATGGAGTCAATACAAAGCTTACTGGGGTTTGAGTGGATAGACGGCAGAAGTATTTTGATTTTTCTCTGTGTTTTTGTGTTGTTGGCCGATTTTCTGAAGAACAGAGTGCCTCCAAACTTTCCTCCTGGACCGTGGTCTCCTCCTGTGATCGGGGACCTCCTTCGCGTGGAATCCCGGAGGCTCCACTTGCAATTCAAAGAGGTTTGTCATAATCACTTTCTAACTGTAAAGCAATTTTCCGAAATTAAATGTGTTTTTATACACAGTTGTGCCTATAAGTTTACACCCCCTCCAGCAGAATTTTCTGATTTTTTGTCCTTTTCTCAGAAAACATGAATGATAACACAAAAACCTTCTTGTCACTCATGGTTAGAGTTTGGGTGAAGACATTTATTTACAAACAGAAACTTCAAAAATGACTCTGTTCATTTTTTTTTACACACACACTGGTTATAAGCAAGTAGATCACAGGTGAGGATGGTTACCTTTAGTAGACATTCAAACACATTTGTTAACTTTTGTGCATTTATCAGGCCAAAACCACCAGAGTTGTGTCAACTTCTTAACAGGGTCATTTTTGAAGTTTCTGTTGTCATTATAACTTAACCAGAGTAAACTATTTTTTTTTTCAATAAATGTCTTCACCCAACCACTAACCATAAGTGATAGAAAGGATTTCGTGTTATCATTCATATTTTCTGAGAAAAAGGCCAAAATATCAGAGATTCTGCTGGGGGGTGTAAACCTTTGGGCACAACTGTATGTAAACGGTATGTAGGTTTCTTTGACCATTTTGTACGCGTTATAAATGCATGTCCATAGTAAGGTTGACTTACCTGAACTGACATTTTACTTCACCATCTCAATGTACAATTAACTAATTGCAATTGACCCTTGAATAATAACTTAACTGTGTCTGAAAGAATCATGTAATACTTTGTTTTGTGGCCAAAGGTACTTTTGCCTTGTGGGGTATTATGTAAAAGATATGTACAGACAGAGTTTAGACAGAGTTATCAAGTTTGGTGCGTTTTTTTTTAACTATCAATGTGAAACTGATCATTGTATCTTAGTATATCTGTCCTATCCTTAAAATAACACCAGAAATAATGGTCAATCACACCAGTCAGGTGAGTATTATACTATTATATTTTTCCTCCTGAGCACTTGTTTGTGCTGTGTGTTCAGTTTGCAGAGAAATATGGAAATGTCTTCAGCTTGCGGCTCTTTGGTGGAAGAGTTGTGGTCATTAATGGCTACAAGCTCGTGAAGGAGGCCCTGGTCCAAAACGGAGAGGACTATGCAGATCGCCCCTTCATACCTCTGTTTGATGCAGGATTTGGGAACAGAGGTACTTTTTGTGTTATGTAACTTCTCCTACTAGTCAGCATTAACCTTGAGTAGTCTTATCTACTACATACTAATAATATTTTTTGTCTCTGATAGGTCTGGTGGTATCAAATGGTGAACTATGGAAGCATCAGAGGAGATTTGCTCTTCATACACTCAGAAACTTTGGTATAGGCAAGAAGAGCCTGGAGCCATCCATCCAACAAGAGTGTCACTATCTCACTGAGGCTTTTGCCGCGCACCAAGGCACTCAACATTTTCCTCTATTTTAATCAAGCAGCAATTGACAAACACCAGATTCTGAAGTAGTTACTGTGTAGTTATGTGTCCCTCCATTTCTTTTCTGTTTTGTTGTCCCCTTTTGATATATTTTGAACTTGGATCCACATGAGATCATATTCTCCACATTTTCTATTTAATAGGCAAGCCATTTGATGCCAAATTACTGTTGAACAATGCTGTGTCCAACATCATCTGCTGCCTGGTGTTTGGGGAACGATATGAATACACTGACAAGCAGTACTTGACCATTCTTCAACACTTTAATGAATTGGTGTACTTACAGGGAAGTCCGTGGGCCCAGGTGAGTCTTTTGTAAAGGAGATGCACAACACTGAATCAACATGATTTTGATAAAACAAAACATGAAAAGGTGTTATAGGTTAAAACAGAGGTAATGCTTAAAAAGAGCCCATATTGTACAAAGCCATGGCTCAGAACTTTGGCACTAAGGTTTACCACTATGCAGCAGGTGCTATGTCACACCTCAGATGGAAGTCACGCAATGAGAAATGGCATTTTTGTACTAAGAGAATTTAGCAGTTGACATGGTACATACCAAGTAACAGTTGTTTATGGGACACAGCATTGTCAGCTGCACCCGTATATTCTGCACACACATTGAGGGGTGAATAATCTAACTTTTACTTTGTAATAGACATTCATTTCCCCATTTAGAAAGTATAAGATTCAAATAATGTGTTCTAGGTGTTCTAGTACCCTAAATAGTTTTTTATCTTACTAATGTGAATATCCTGCTGCCTGTTGAGCTTTATAAGGACCAGGAGTTGTGCCTCCATGTGTTTTATATGGGCCTTTAATTACTTTGTAGTGCTTACAACTTTTCAAACAATATTTCTGCAAAACACAAACATGCATATGATTCTAGGGATTGGAATCGAGAAACAGTTCCTGTCAAGAATAGAGAATAAATGGTTCAGTTCATTAATATCAACAATTCCCTTATCAATTCTTTTCCACGGCTGGAGATACTATCAGCCCTGAAAACTCAAGTATCTCTCCAGAGAAAGCAGATATGCTAATCTTTTTAGCCAAAAAACTGTTGAATTTGTACTCTGACATATGTTCAGAGAACTAGGATCCAGCGACTTTCATAGTTTTTTACCCAAAACTCAATAAATTGTTGAAAAAGCCTGTAAAGCCACCTTTTGTGCACAGACGATTCATAGGAAGACTCACTATAAAGAATCAGGTTGATAAGTTGACTCAATAATGGTGTTGTTGGTGTCCATAAAATCTTACCAATTACCCATCTCTTCCATAACAGTCACTTTCAAAATGACAACATAGATTCAGGTATGTTGTCATTATGTCATTCAAACCTGTGCTTTCTCTAAAAGAGGCAAGCTGCAAGAAAAGATCATGTGTATGTGATGATGAACATGAAGGTTTTGTCAGGAGTAAGTTAAAGTAGGGACATTTTTTATCATGTCTGATATTTGTGGTGATGTGTCAACTCACTCGTAGTGAAGCCAGGAAAGAGTTCATGTATGTCAGCTTACAAATCTGTGATGCTCCTGTGTCTGTGTTCAGGTTTTATCCTCCTTTAAATCCTTCGACTGTCTCTTTAGGCTTACAACGCACTGCCCTGGCTAATGCATTGGGTGCCTGGACCTCACCACAAGATTTTAGATTTGATAAAAAGTATAACAGACTTTATAGAAATCAAGATCAAAGAACACAAAGAAAGCTGTGACCCATCCTCACCAAGAGACTACATCGATTGCTTCCTCATGGAAATGGGAAAGGTGAAAGTTTTTACTGTGTGTTGTCTTCTTTGTAAAATATTCAAACACATCTTTGACACCTACTTTTGTGTTTTTAAAAGAATGAAAACAAAGATGCTGGTTTTGATATTGAGAATCTGTGTGCCTGCACTCTGGACCTGTTTGGTGCTGGAACTGAAACCACATCAACAACTTTACACTGGGGACTTCTCTACATGATCTACTACCCTCGGATACAAGGTTTGATGTGTGTGCATGTTTGTCTGCGCCTGTCTTTTTGTTTTTTTTTTTGTTTTTGTGTGTTGTCTTATTTGTTTCTTCCTCTGTCTGTTTAGTAAGCATCTTTATTTGATTTAACACAGCATCAAAAATCTCCTGAACTGAGGCAAATTCATATGATCAATTCTGCAAGTAGCTTTAAGCAGGCCCTCAGCCCCACACACATCTTGGTGTGTGATGTATGTACACACTTGCCCTTCATCTCATAGCTCTTAAATAACATTTTTGTACATAACATTTTCCCAGTCAAACAAGAAGTAGCTCTACTCCTACTACCTGAACCTAGAGCTCTTAATGCCGCCCAGTGGAGAGAGGATTGAGGGGAGAAGAAGGGAATCCTGGGAGAGTCCAGGGAAATCTGGACCGTCTGATTTGCAGTAACTTCCTTTTAAATAGCAAGACAAACAGCTCTGATAAGTCCTTCAAAGCTCACATTGACCTTACATTATAACCAAGTATTGCCAAGCCTAAATGTTTTGCTTTTTTATTTTCATTAATAAAAGAATAAACGGTTTGCATACATGAAGTTGTCTGAGTGAGTTCATGTCTCAACTTCCGTAACATGGTCTACAGTTCCCTCTGTGACTTTGAACATCAGTAGCCACCACTAGATGAATAGAGTTTATATGAAGAGGGGTTATCAGAAGTAAAGACTGCTAGCTGCAATAAGTAGCTAATGTTCTGCACACCTGCTTGGAGTTTTAAGGGTACCTGTGCTCAAAGCTAGGGAAGGAACCACTACAGGTCTGTGTCAGAACAGCAAACATCTGAAAAGTGTGACTCAGTCAGTAAGATAATCTCTGCTGTGAAATAAGTCATGTGATTGTCTTTTGTCACTGTTTACAGAAAAAGTCCAGGCTGAAATAGACACTGTCATTGGTTCATCCAGACTACCATCTATGAGCGATAGAGACAAGATGCCCTACACTAATGCAGTCATCCATGAGATCCAACGAATGTCCGACATCATTCCCCTGAATATATTCCACATGACAAACCAGGACACCACACTGGACAAGTTCGTAATTCCCAAGGTACGGTACGAGCAACAAGGAGCACTCTTGACATGGTTAGTTCATATGTCATGTGGCTGATATTTGTTTGTGTACTCCTTTTTGAACCCTTTGGAACTGTGTTTGATTGTGAGAAGGTCTCAGCCTGTCAACAATACAAAAATCTTAATAATCACTCTTAATTTAATCTTATTTTCATCTACAGTATTCAGAAAGTGTTTGGTTAAGAAGCAACCTTTAAACTTCTTTTTCTGTCTTTTTCATTCTATCCGATAATTTTTACTGATTGATTGAAAAACTACAAATGGTAGAAAATGTCTTGATATCCCACTTTAATGAATGTTATTTCTCAGGGCACCATCATCTTGCCCACCTTGAGCTCGGTTCTAAGCGATGAGTCGATGTGGGAAACTCCACACACCTTCAACCCTCAACATTTTCTGGATCAAGATGGTCAGTTCAGGAAGAGAGAGGCTTTCCTTCCTTTTTCAGCAGGTTAGTCAGTTTATACTACTTCATAATGAGTTGCAGCAGTGTTTTATGTTGGACTTGGATCCCTCAGAAACGTTTCCAACAAAACTGAAGTGTCAATTTGTGTTTCCTCAGGGAAGCGTGTGTGTCTTGGGGAGCAGCTTGCCAGGATGGAGTTGTTCCTCTTTTTCACCGGCCTCCTTCAGAGGTTTTCTTTCTCTGCCTGTGATGGAGAGCAGCCCACTCTGGAGTTTCAGCTGGGGTTTTCTCGCTGTCCCAAACCATACCGCCTCTGTGCTGTACCACGATAAACCAACATCAATCCCAAAAGAATCCAAATTTCTGGGAAAAGTGTTCTCAGTAAGAATTTGAGTAAATAAAAGTCTTCCAAGTATTTACACAAGGATATATATATATATATATATACTCCAAATTAACTCAAATGAGCATAAACCATAATACTAAGAAAAGAAAAAAATGCCTGTTTTGGTGTCTTTAGCATCTATCACTTCTCACATTGCTTTTCAAATCACTTTGTTGCACTTAAATCCAGTTTTCCACATTTTTCAAGTTGAACTTGATATGTAAAGTCTGTGTACTTTTTTAGAAACAAGATCTCCAAATGCAGGCCTCTTCTTCCTGAGTTAAAACGTGCATGACCTTTGGTTGTTCTTTGTATGAAATCTTTACTCAAGAGGGAAGAAAGAAAATAGTTTTGGAAAAACTGCTCTCTTAGACCGCTTCAAAGGTGCCTGCCTGCTATTGATTCATTTTTCTCAAACGCTATCAGTAGTCTGGTTTTCTATGATGCTTTTATTTGTAGTTGAGCAACAATTTAAATGACCAAAGAAATGAAGTGATTGTTTTCATACATAAACCCCTGAGGGCTGAAAGGCTTTGTTTACTGATCTCACTGGGGTAACATAAGGATCAGACCTGGAGGTTTAGCCCTGACAGATATGACAACATGGAGAGTTTCAATGCAAAGAGACACTCAGAGGTCTTATAATGATTCATGTTTTTTTACCTGATTAACGGAAGTCGTTTATTTTACATCTGAGTTCAAATCGAGTTTCAGGCTGTTAATAATGAAATGCTGATGCTCAGCATTAAGTGTGTTAGAGGTTGGTAATTGTCTTAAGACTTTATTACATGAACTTATGAATCATTGGGGATTATGAACAACACAACCAGCAGTTTTTATTGTGTGTGTACCTTTGTCAATATGACAAAAGTAAGTATACATTGTGTTTGTGTGACTTTAATTTTTGGTGCAATGATCATGCATAAAATCATATTTTGACCAGTGGACCACGAGTCTATTATTCAGTTTACACTGATACACTCAACTTTTTTGTTTAAGTGAAAAATCCTCTTGAAATATCACTGTACAAAATCAAATGTTTGAACAATCCCACTCACAAACAGCTGAAATCAAGATTCATTGTCAGCTTAAAGTCATGTCAAGTCATCAACATATTTGAGATACATTTTTTGATTCGGATAAATTTGCTTTCATGTTACAATTGTTATAGCTAAAATATGCAACAAATGATGCTTTAACAAGCAGAAAACAGTTTGTTTGTTTTGTTTTGTTTGTTTTTGTCAAGAAACAGAGCCACCTCATTATGATGTGCCAATGTGCTCCTCTGGATCACAGGCACAGCTTAATGGAGGGTACTTGCAGAATTTGTGATCTAAAATCAAGAAATATATGCTGTTGCCTAGATACAGGGGGTGGTTCATCTTACCCCACTCTCCCCTAATGTCAGCTAGAAACGCGCGCACTTAATGTTTTACGTGTGCTGAGCTTTTGTTTTGAAGGTTGTGTAATCCAGAAACGCTCATTAAAATACAGCCTGGCTTGGTATAAAGGTCAAACTTCCTCTTCATTTGCAACTTGTCCTTAAACGCTCTGCGCGCAGAGTCTTTCAGTCATAATCAAATCTGTGAATCAAACAGACTGACACGCGCACGAGATAATGGAGTCAATACAAAGCAATGACCCCAAACTCACCTATCTGCCGTCTTCATAAAACTAAAAAGAGACACAAAAACACAACAACCGGCTAAAGGACTTCTTGTCTCACGGAGGTTTGATAGGAGGACCTGGCACCAGAGGAGGACACTAGCCCCTGGAGGAAGCGCAGGTTGGGTCTTCTTAGGTGCTGCAGTTCAGAGAGGTTTGTCACAGCCATGCACATCATCAGTTATCACTGCAATAACGTTAGTAAGTTCAAAAGTATATCTTCTGTTGTCAGTTCAACATTTTAAAAAAAAACATATAATGGGAGAGACTTTACTTTTGTAGGATGTAATGTAGAAAATTAAATGTACAACTAGACAGAGTTATCAAGTTTGATGTAGTATTTATTAAATCCATCAAATCCTGATTTTACACAATTTACACAAGAAATAATGGTCAATCACACCAGCCAGATGAGTTTTATGCTGTTATATTTCTCCTCCTGAGCACTTGTCTCTGCTGTGTGTTCAGTTTGCAGAGAAATATGGAAATGTCTTCAGCCTGCGGCTCTTAGGTGGAAAACTTGTGGTCATTAATGGCTACAAGCTTGTTAAAGAGGCCCTGGTCCAAAACGGAGAGGACTATGTAGACCGCCCCACAATACCTCTGTTTGTTGACATGTTTGGGAACAAAGGTTTCTGTTTTTTTTGCTATGTAAATTCAGTTGTGCTCATAAGTTTACATAGCCTGACAGACTCTATGATCTATTGGTCATGATTCAGAGAATACGAATGAACACAAAAACCTTTCTGTCACCCATGGTTAGAGGTTGGGTGAAGCCATTTAGTGACAAGCAACTGTGCTTACTCTTTTGAAATCATAAAGACAGGAGAAACTTCCGAAATGACCCTGAACAAAAGTTTACATAGCCTGGTGATGTTGGCCTAATTACATTCACAGAGGTTGACATAAAGGGGTTTGAATGGCTACTAAAGGTAACCATTGCATTGCTGCTCTGACTGTGATTTTCCCCTTGTGGGATGAATAAAGTACCTTATCTTATCTTATATTATATTATCATCCTCACCTGTGTTCTATTTGCTTGTAATCAGTGTATGTGTATAAGAGGTAAGTGAGTTTCTGAGTTCCTGACAGACGCTTGCATCTTTATTTGGTTCTAAAAAATTTTCTCCAAGGAATTGATGATGCAAATAAGCGGTGTTTAAATTCTAATTCAGATAAGATATACTTTATTCATCCAATGAGGGGACATTCACAAGAAGAAGAAGAGGTAAATGAAGTATTCTGTTGAAAACAGACCACAGTCAGGCAGACTAACAAAAAAAATCAGCAACAACTGCCAGGAAAATTGTCCAGGATGCAAAGAGAAGCCCACAAATAACTTCAGATGAAACAATGTGGTCTGACTGTTTCAAGATGCACAATAAGGAGGCACTTGCGGAAAAGGGATGCATGGTCGCCAGAAGAAAAGCCATTTCTCTGCAAATGCAACAAAACACCATGCTTGCAATATTCCATACAGCTCAGAGACAAGCCTCAAAACTTCTGAAACAAAGTCATTTGGGATGATTAGACGAAAATTGAACTTTTTGACCACAATCATAAACGTTACATTTGGAGAAGAGCCAACAAGGCCTGTGGTGAAAGTTACACCATTCCTACTGTGAAACAAGGAGGCGGATCATTGATCTTTTGGGGATGTCTGAGCTACAAAGGCTCAGGGAAATTGGTCCAAACTGACTGAAGGATGTATGCAGCATGTTTTCAGAAAATACGAGAAGGAAAACTGCCACCCATCAGCCCAGAGGCTGTGCATGGGCCATTATTACACATTCCAACATGACAATGAACCAAAACACAAGACCAACTCGACCTGCCATTGGCTACGGCAGAATAAAGTGAAGGTTCTGGAGTGGCCATCTCAGTCTCCTGATGTTTTTGAGCCACTCTGGTGAGATATCTAACCTGCAGTTCATGCAAGATAGCCCAAAAATTAACAGGACCTGGAGGCTTTTTTTTTTCAAAGAAGAATGGACAGTTTTTTACCATCTGAGAAAATACAGATCCTCATCCACATCGACCACAAAAGACTTCATGCTGCCTTTGATGTTCAGGAGGTAATACACTGTATTGAGAACTTGGGTATTGAAACTTTTGATTAGGGTCATTTTTGAAGTTTCTGCTGTCACCATGGTTTAAAAAGAGTAAACAGTTCTTGGGCAATAAATGTCTTCACCCAACCACTAACCATGAGTGAAAGAAAAGTTTTTTTGTGTTATCATTCATATTCCCTGAAAAATGGCCAAGAAATCAAAAATTCTGCCAGGGAATGTAAATTTATGAACACAACTGTATCTCTGACTAGTTATTATTAACTTTAAGTGGTGTTATCAGATTATTTGTGATGAGGTGTTCAAACNGAGTCAATACAAAGCTTACTGGGGTTTGAGTGGATAGACGGCAGAAGTATTTTGATTTTTCTCTGTGTTTTTGTGTTGTTGGCCGATTTCCTGAAGAACAGAGTGCCTCCAAACTATCCTCCTGGACCGTGGTCTCCTCCTGTGATCGGGGACCTCCTTCGCGTCCAACCCAGAAGAATCCACCTGCAGTTCAGAGAGGTTTGTCACAGCCATGGACATCATCAGTTATCACTGCAATAACGTTAGTTAGTTCAAAATTATATCTTCTGTTGTCAGTTTAACATTTAAAAAAAGACTTAACTGGGGAATACTTTACTATTGTAGGATGTGATGTAGAGAATTAAATGTACAACTAGAGAGAGTTATCAAGTTTGATGTAGTATTTATTAAATCCATCAAATCCTGATTTTACACAATTTACACAAGAAATAATGGTCAATCACACCAGCCAGATGAGTTTTATGCTGTTATATTTCTCCTCCTGAGCACTTGTTTGTGCTGTGTGTTCAGTTTGCAGAGAAATATGGAAATGTCTTCAGCCTGCGGCTCTTTGGTGGACGAGTTGTGGTCATTAATGGCTACAAGCTTGTTAAAGAGGCCCTGGTCCAAAACGGAGAGGACTATGCAGACCGCCCCACAATACCTCTGTTTGTTGACATGTTTGGGAACAAAGGTTTCTGTTTTTTTTGCTATGTAAATTCAGTTGTGCTCATAAGTTTACATAGCCTGACAGACTCTATGATCTATTGGTCATTATTCAGAGAATACGAATGAACACAAAAACCTTTCTGTCACCCATGGCTAGTGGTTGGGTGAAGCCATTTAGTGACAAGCAACTGTGCTTACTCTTTTGAAATCATAAAGACAGGA
Organism: Thalassoma bifasciatum; assembly: GCA_008086565.1. Lineage (NCBI taxonomy): Eukaryota > Metazoa > Chordata > Actinopteri > Labriformes > Labridae > Thalassoma > Thalassoma bifasciatum. Next base: position 7,770 of record RPOG01000661.1, on the reverse strand, counting down.
GAAACTTCCGAAATGACCCTGAACAAAAGTTTACATAGCCTGGTGATGTTGGCCTAATTACATTCACAGAGGTTGACATAAAGGGGTTTGAATGGCTACTAAAGGTAACCATTGCATTGCTGCTCTGACTGTGATTTTCCCCTTGTGGGATGAATAAAGTACCTTATCTTATCTTATATTATATTATCATCCTCACCTGTGCTCCAATTGCTTGTAATCAGTGTATGTGTATAAGAGGTAAGTGAGTTTCTGAGTTCCTGACAGACGCTTGCATCTTTATTTGGTTCTAAAAAAATTTCTCCAAGGAATTGATGATGCAAATAAGCGGTGTTTAAATTCTAATTCAGATAAGATATACTTTATTCATCCAATGAGGGGACATTCACAAGAAGAAGAAGAGGTAAATGAAGTATTCTGTTGAAAACAGACCACAGTCAGGCAGACTAACAAAAAAAATCAGCAACAACTGCCAGGAAAATTGTCCAGGATGCAAAGAGAAGCCCACAAATAACTTCAGATGAAACAATGTGGTCTGACTGTTTCAAGATGCAGAATAAGGAGGCACTTGAGGAAAAGGGATGCATGGTCGCCAGAAGAAAAGCCATTTCTCTGCAAATGCCACAAAACACCATGCTTGCAATATTCCAAACAGCACAGAGACAAGCCTCAAAACTTCTGAAACAAAGTCATTTGGGATGATTAGACAAAAATTGAACTTTTTGGCCACAATCATAAACGTTACATTTGGAGAAGAGTCAACAAGGCCTGTGGTGAAAGTTACACCATTCCTACTGTGAAACACGGGGGTGGATCAATGATCTTTTGGGGATGTCTGAGCTACAAAGGCTCAGGGAAATTGGTCCAAACTGACTGAAGGATGTATACAGCATGTTTTCAGAAAATACGAGAAGGAGAACTGCCACCCATCAGCCCAGAGGCTGGGCATGGGCCATTATTACACATTCCAACATGACAATGAACCAAAACACAAGACCAACTCGACCTGCCATTGGCAACGGCAGAATAAAGTGAAGGTTCTGGAATGGCCATCTCAGTCTCCTGATGTTTTTGAGCCACTCTGGTGAGATATCTAACCTGCAGTTCATGCAAGATAGCCCAAAAATTAACAGGACCTGGAGGCTTTTTTTTCCAAGAAGAATGGACAGTTTTTTACCATCTGAGAAAATAAAGACCCTCATCCACAACGACCCAAAAAGACTTCATGCTGCCTTTGATGTTCAGGAGGTAATACACGGTATTAAGAACTTGGGTGTTGAAACTTTTGATTAGGGTCATTTTTGAAGTTTCTGCTGTCACCATGGTTTAAAAAGAGTAAACAGTTCTTGGGCAATAAATGTCTTCACCCAACCACTAACCATGAGTGAAAGAAAAGTTTTTTGTGTTATCGTTCATATTCCCTGAAAAATGGCCAAGAAATCAAAAATTCTGCCAGGGAATGTAAATTTATGAGCACAACTGTATCTCTGACTAGTTATCGTTAACTTTGAGTGGTGTTATCAGATTATTTGTGATGAGGTGTTCAAATACCCACCTAGTTGTAAAACTTTTATCCCTCCTTGTTTTCATTCCAATAAGATTTCTTCTGTCTCTGATAGGTCTGGTGTTATCAAATGGTGAACTATGGAAGCATCAGAGGAGATTTGCTCTTCATACACTCAGAAACTTTGGTATAGGCAAGAAGAGCCTGGAGCCATCCATCCAACAAGAGTGTCACTATCTCACTGAGGCTTTTGCCGCACAGCAAGGCACTCAACATTTTCCTCTATTTTAATCAAGCAGCAGTTGACAAACTCCAGATTCTGAAGTAGTTACTGTGTAGTTATGTGACAGTTTTCTGTCCATTTTGTGACATTGATATTTGTGATTTGTGATTTTGATATAACTCAGACTTTTACACACCTAAGATTCTCCACATTTTTTTATTCATAGGAAAGCCGTTTGATGCCAAATTACTGTTGAACAATGCTGTGTCCAACATTATCTGCTGCCTGGTGTTTGGGGAACGATATGAGTACACTGACAAGCAGTACCAGAACATTCTTGAACAGTTAAATGACCTGATGTACATACAGGGAAGCGCATGGGTTCAGGTGAGTCTTTTGTAAAGGAGATGCACAACAATTAATCAAAGAGGTTAAAGCACCATACAGTCAACCTGAGATTGATAACACCAATGCAGAAAAGATACCAACATTTGGAAAAGATCGTGTATCCAATAGAATAAGTGTCTGTGTTTCAGTTTCATGCTTCTTTCCAATCGTTTTATTATCTCACTGCTCTGTAGGCTTACAACACTCTGCCCTGGCTGATGAAATGGCTGCCCGGACCTCACCAGAGGCTTTTTACTTTGATGAAAAGTATGGTTAACTTTGTAGAAATCAGGATCAGAGAACACAAAGAAAGCTTGGACCCATCCTCACCAAGAGACTACATCGATTGCTTCCTCATGGAAATGGGAAAGGTGAAAGTTTTCACTGTGTGTTGTCTTCTTTGTAGAATATTCAAAGAAATTCTCAACACTGATTTCTGTATTTTTGATAGAATGAGGACAAAGATGCTGGTTTTGATACTGAGAATCTGTGTGCCTGCACTCTGGACCTGTTTGGTGCTGGAACTGAAACCACTACAACAACTTTACACTGGGGACTGCTCTACATGATCTACTACCCCCGGATACAAGGTGTGAACATACCCTTTTGACTCCAATTCATTTCAAACAGTGCACTTGTTATTGAAACTTTGTTCTGAGGTCAGCAGATAACTTTCTTTCCGTCATAAAATCCAATTCCAAACACAACACACTGTGTTTGCTCCACATTTAGACAATGACATATAAAACATACCTTTATGGGAACTCTGATCTGCCTCTATTAAATATTTGAAACATGGTAAAAGGAAAAGAGTGCCTTGTCCCAACCCACTACAAAAATAGGATTGATGTCTTTGAGAATGTCAGGACAAATGAGAAGGAAATTGAATACATTACAACTCCAACATTTTTTCAATTGGTCTATGGCCTCAGTATTTGGAACTTCTTTCTGAAAGATTTACGCAGACAGTCTCTGCTGTACAATGACTCATGTGTTTTTCTGTTGTCACTGTTTACAGAAAAAGTCCAGGCTGAAATAGACACTGTCATTGGTTCATCCAGACTACCATCTATGAGCGACAGAGACAAGATGCCCTACACTAATGCAGTCATCCATGAGATCCAACGAATGGCCAACATAGTTCCCCTGAATGTGGTCCACATGACAAACCAGGACACCACACTGGACAAGTTCATGATTCCCAAAGTACGGGACCGGTCATACACAAATGATCAAAGTTAGAAAATGTCTTGATATCCCACTTTGATAAATGTTGTCAATTCTCAGGGCACCATCATCACGGCCTCTTTGACTTCAGTTTTAAGCGATGAGTCGATGTGGGAAACTCCACACACCTTCAACCCTCAACATTTTCTGGATCAAGATGGTCAATTCAGGAAGAGAGAGGCTTTCCTTCCTTTTTCAGCAGGTTAGTCAGTTTATACTACTTCATAATGAGTTGCAGCAGTGTTTTATGTTGGACTTGGGTCCCTTCAGAAACGTTTCCAACAAAACTCAACTGTCAATTTGTGTTTCCTCAGGGAAGCGTGTGTGTCTTGGGGAGCAGCTTGCCAGGATGGAGTTGTTCCTCTTTTTCACCAGCCTCTTTCAGAGGTTTTCTTTCTCTGCCTGTGATGGAGAGCAGCCCACCCTGGAGTTTAAGTTAGGAGCCACTCACTGTCCCAAACCATACCGCCTCTGTGCTGTGCCACGATAAAACAACAACACTCCCAAAAGAATCCAAATTTCTGGGATAAGTGTTCCCAGTAAGAATTTGAGTACATAAAATGTCCTCCCAGTATTGAAGCAAGAATATATATCCAAAGCCAACTCAAATGAGCATAATCCATAATACTAAGAAAAGAAAAAAATGCCTGTATTGGTGTCTTTAGCATTAATCACTTCTCACATTGCTTTTCAAATCAATTTATTTTACTTAAATCTAGTTTTCCACATTCTTCAAGTTGAACTTGATATGTAAAGTCTTTGTACTTTTTTAGAAACAAGATCTCCAAATGCAGGCATCCACTCCCTGAGTTAAAACGTGCATGACATTTGGTTGTTCTTTGTATGAAATCTTTACTCAAGAGGGAAGAAAGAAAATAGTTTTGGAAAAACTGCTCTCTTAGACTGCTTCAAAGGTGCCTGCCTGCTATTGATTCATTTTTCTCAAACACTATCAGTTGTCTGGTTTTCTATGATGCTTTTATTTGTAGTTGATATATGAGCAACAATTTAAATAACCAAAGAAATGAAGTGATTGTTTTCATACATAAACCCCTGAGGGCTGAAAGGCTTTGTTTACTGATCTCACTGGGTTAACATAAGGATCAGACCTGGAGGTTTAGCCCTGACAGATATGATAACATGGAGAGTTTCAATGCAAAGAGACACTAAGAGGTCTTTTAGAGGCTAAGCCATAAACTTAAAGCCCCTGAGGTGATGCCTAGAGGGGCTGAACATAATTGACGTGCTCGCCGTTCTTTGTCTTGGTTTGTTGTGAAATTAAAAAGCATCCGTCGTTGTCCTTTTATTTTATGATTTTATTGGTCACCATCAAGTTTATGGAACAGTCCACAGATGAATGATAATAAATGTAGGCTCAAACATTTCCACCGGCCCTGCGGTCAAAAAACCTTATGTGCTCCCCTCTGGACACACCCACACCTGGTGACAAGTTCCTACCTAAGTAGACATGTGACCCAAGCCCAAAGCGACATCTAGTGGACCATTTTGTGTCCTACATACTCACACTAAAATGGCCCTAACAGGTCTTATAATGATTCATGTTTTATTACCTGATTGACTGAAGTTGTTTATTTTACATCTGAGCTCAAATCGAGTTTCAGGCTGTTTATGATGAAATGCTGATACTCAGCATTAAGTGTGTTAGAGGTTGGTAATTGTCTTAAGACTTTATTACATGAACTTATGAATCATTGGGGATTATGAACAACACAAGCAGCAGTTTTTATCGTGTGTGTACCTATGTCAATATGACACAAATAAGTATACATTGTGTTTGTGTGACTTTGATCATGCATAAAATAATATTTTGACCAGTGGACCTCCTGTCTATTATTCAGTTTACACTGATACACTCAACTTTTTCGTTTAAGTGAAAAATCCTCTTGAAATATCACTGTACAAAATTAAAAGTTTGAACAATCCCGCTCAAAAACAGCTGAAATCAAGATTCATTGTCAGCTCAAAAGTAGAGATGCAGATGGAAGCAACCATGTGATTCAGGTGGTCATCAAACCAGGTAAGTCGACTTAACAGAGAGCCTGTCAAAGACCAGTGTTGGACAGTAACAGAATAAATTCACTTGAATACTGTACTCCGATACATGATTCATCGAAAGCTTTCTAACTGTGAGGCTTTCTCTTGTATTAGAGAAAAATTTGGGCAACAGTATGTATATTTTGATTAAGGTAATGAAGTTGTGTACTTAAACAACTACTATTTAATAAAAACACCAGCAATTTGCACCACAACAATCTGACAGGTTGTGTTTGTGTCTACCTAAGTGTAATACTGAAAGATACCACCACNTTTTTCGTTTAAGTGAAAAATCCTCTTGAAATATCACTGTACAAAATTAAAAGTTTGAACAATCCCGCTCAAAAACAGCTGAAATCAAGATTCATTGTCAGCTCAAAAGTAGAGATGCAGATGGAAGCAACCATGTGATTCAGGTGGTCATCAAACCAGGTAAGTCGACTTAACAGAGAGCCTGTCAAAGACCAGTGTTGGACAGTAACAGAATAAATTCACTTGAATACTGTACTCCGATACATGATTCATCGAAAGCTTTCTAACTGTGAGGCTTTCTCTTGTATTAGAGAAAAATTTGGGCAACAGTATGTATATTTTGATTAAGGTAATGAAGTTGTGTACTTAAACAACTACTATTTAATAAAAACACCAGCAATTTGCACCACAACAATCTGACAGGTTGTGTTTGTGTCTACCTAAGTGTAATACTGAAAGATACCACCACTGTACCACATCCATAAAATGAAAAGAACCTCTATCAATTCACAGACCACCTGCTGAATCGCTGCAGGTCTGTGTTTTGATTTAGATGTACAACTGCAGCCACCTCCACCTTGTGGCCCTGCTACCTTCCTTTCAGTCCTACATGAGCTTCTGCCAATAACAAACATACAAAAAGACGCTGTCAATGTCTCTCTGCCACAATCTCGACTGTACTCTAACCCCCTGTTCCTGCTTGAACCATGACTGTTGCCTACAGCTAAGAGCTACAGCCAAAAACAACACCTCCAACTCCAGCCAATGGCATTCACTGCTGTCTCAGCCTGGTGCCCCTGCCAGAAAACATCAGCCTCTACCCCCAGTTGACGTCCTTATCAGTGGAAGCTGGTATCACTTTCTACAACTTAAGCAACAGCAAGTCACCCTTACTCTGGTTTTGTCTGATATAACTATTAACTAGCACCCTGACTTTTGCCTAACAGGCTTTATCAAAGTCCTTACTTGAGCCCTTTCTGGTTTACTACAGGGGTTTTCCAGCGGAACTCAAATGTCTAAGCCTTAAAACTGAATCAGAGATGAGCAGCTACACCTGAACCATCCAATAACAAACTGTTAAAGGCCTCAACTGCTAACTCTATCTTGAGTTTCTGCCAAAGAAAGCTGCCAATAATGACTCAAAGTCAGGTCTACTTCATAAATTCGGTGACAAGTTGCAGTTGTTGGACGTCAAAGTTGTCATAACTTTGAAACCCTGGTTTAAAGAAACATTGTTCAAATATGAACAACAGTCTCATTAACGTGCTTGACACCATCTGACAGGGTTTACTCTACTCCACACAAGTTAAGCTACTGACTCAATTTACCCCAGAGCCACCATCTTGACAAAATTTGCCTTGCCTACCAGTAAGGGCAAACCTTTAGCTAAATGGTTCTCATGGTTTAATATGCCGGCAAGTCATCAACATATTTGAGATGCATTTTAGATTTGGATAAATTTGCTTTCATGTAACAGTCGTTATAGCTTAAATATACAACAAATGATGGTTTAACAAGCAGAAAACAGTTTGTTTGTTTGTTTTTTTGTTTTGTTTTTTTTGTCAAGAAACAGAGCCACCTCATTATGATGTGCCAATGTGCTCCTCTGGATCACAGGCACAGCTTAATGGAGGGTACTTGCAGAATTTGTGATCTAAAATCAAGAAATATATGCTGTTGCCCAGATACAGGGGGTGGTTCATCTTACCCCACTCTCCCCTAATGTCAGCGAGAAACACGCGCACTTAATTGTTTGTGTTTGCTGAGCTTTTGTTTTGGAGGTTGTGTAATCCAGAAACGCTCATTAAAAAACAATCTAGCTTGGTATAAAGGTCAAACTTCCTCTTCATTTGCAACTTGTCCTTAAACGCTCTGCGCGCAGAGTCTTTCAGTCATCAATAAATCTGTGAATCAAACAGACTGACGCGCGCACGAGATAATGGAGTCAATACAAAGCTTACTGGGGTTTGAGTGGATAGACGGCAGAAGTATTTTGATTTTTCTCTGTGTTTTTGTGTTGTTGGCCGATTTCCTGAAGAACAGAGTGCCTCCAAACTATCCTCCTGGACCGTGGTCTCCTCCTGTGATCGGGGACCTCCTTCGCGTCCAACCCAGAAGAATCCAC